>JAWWMW010000713.1:12521-25535 GCA_035048345.1 Echeveria elegans
TTGAGTTACATGAATAAGAAGGGATATGTACCTAGCGTCATATCCCAAACGGCTCTTATGGAAGCTTATGGTAAAGGGCGTCAATACAGTAAGCAGAGGCTACATTTCGGAGGATGCAGTCTTCAGGTCCTGAACCTTCCGCTATAACTTATCAAATCATTCTTAAGATTTTTGTTGAGGTAACCCATCTCCAGTGGCAGGATTAAGTTCACTTGCTCTTCAACTGCAAAAAAAAAAAAAAAAAAAAATCTGCTTTATTTTTCTAAGGACAGCTTATTGATTCCAAGTGTGTACCTGTGTGTAGGCTGACAAATTTAAGGAAGCTGAGGAAGTATTCGAGATGCTATTAGATAAGGAAAAGTCACCATTAAAACCAGATCAAAAGATGTTTCATATGATGATTTATATGTATAAAAAAGCAGGAAATTATGAGAAAGCCCGCAAAGCATTTGCAATGATGGTCGATCGAGGAGTTCAGCAATCCACAGTGACTTATAATAGCCCGATGTCATTTGAGTGCAACTACAAGGAAGTGTCGAAAATATACGATCAGGTAAAGATACTCATAGTCTCTTTATAGTTTAGATAAATTTCATGGAATATTTTCTAAATGTAATGTTGTGATCGACGATGTTCAGATGCAAAGAGCGGGTCTACAACCTGATGTTGTGAGTTATGCGTCATTGATTAAGGCTAACGGAAAAGCCAGGAGAGAGGAAGAAGCCTTAGCTGTGTTTGAAGAAATGTTGGACGCTGGTGTCAGGTGATTTGATGGTCTACCGTGGTAACTTGATGAACTGTATCGAGGCTTTATGATTTAATCGGATGGGCTACTGATGTATTGACTATACCCTTTGTTGTTGGGTTCCGGTTCAGGCCAACACAAAAAGCTTACAACATATTGCTTGATTCATTTGCTATTTCCGGGATGGTGGAACAAGCACTCACAGTGTTCAAAAGCATGAGAAGAGATAGGTTTGTTTGTCAATGAGCATTACAGAAGATGTATTATTTCATTCTTTCCAAGTATGTGTAATCATTTTAGCATTATATTTCTACAGGTGTACGCCAGATCTCTACTCCTACACAACTATGCTCTCGGCTTATGTAAATGCACCTGATATGGAAGGTGCAGAGAAGTTTTTCAAACGTTTAGAACAAGATGGGTTCAGGCCCAATGTTGTCACGTACGGGACGTTGATTAAAGGGTATGCAAAAGTCAATGATCTCGAGAAAATGATGAAGAAATATGAAGAGATGCGTGCAGGCAACATTAAACCCAACCAGACCATATACACTACCATTATGGATGTTCATGGTAAAAACAAGGATTTCGACAGCGCTGTTGTTTGGTACAAGGAACTGGAGGTATGCGGATTACCACCTGACCAAAAAGCAAAGAATATACTATTGTCGTTGGCGAAAACAGAAGAGGAACAATATGAAGCAAATGCAATAGTTGGAAATTCAGACTACCCAAACAATGTCAGACTACGGCCACAAACTTCCAAATTTGTCAGTAATGATGAGAGTGATAGCGAAAGCGATGAGGATCAAGATGATGAAGAAAACCCAGGTACAGTTTTGCATAACAAAGAAAGCAAAGAGGAGCTCATGGTTGAAGAGCTCCACGCTGTTCAGCTATCATAATCAACCAACTGATTAGTGCCTCAAAATGCACCCAAAATCAAATTTTGTTTGTAGCCAGGGCATATAGTATTTCGCCACACTGGTCATAAGACAGTATTTCTGTAAAATCCCATTGGACAATGATATTAAATATTAATAACTCGCTTTCATCACAATTTGTATCAACCTTCTGCTTCTATTACGTCATTTGTATAGCAGACATTTTTTTTCTTTTTTATGAAATTTTGTCGGTTCGTTGTTTATATACGATGTTTTGTGCTTTAAATTTGTGCTAATATCAAAAACATCACATAAATGTAACGTTTTCTGAACAAAAACAAAATTTATCGTAATTAGATGTACTGTAGATCGGATAATCCAGTTTTTTGTTGCAAGAATTTTTCTTCGCATCTGCCTTTATATAGTAGGAAGGCCACAGCAAGATGGTTTGTAAGTTTTGTCAGAAAACTAAGATAAAAAAGTAGGACGGGACAAAGGAGACTAACCACGGCCCCATAGCCAACCCGTAATCCCTTTCTTCTCTTTCTTCATCCTGTTCTCCAGTGATGGGAACTCGATATAACTGTCTGCAAGGTCCAGCACAACTGGGTTGCGAGGGATCGCTTGGAATGATGGAGGGAAGGGCTGGATTCGAGCAGATCCTTTGGTGTTTGAATCGCCGATGGCAGACTCGTAAATATCCAGTTTCTCCATTAGATACTTCATCGGCTGTAAAAGCAGGAGAAGGAAAAGTCAGTTGTACATTTTAAGTGAGAAGATAATGAACAAACATCATATGCCAGCACACGAACTACCAGGCATGTTATTTACAGATTTCCAACCTGGAGAATGAAACAAATTGTTTGTGCAACAGAGCTAAATTCATCAGCATGCAAACTGCAGACTGTATGATATACCTTTTTGTCTTCATTGAGGGAAATATTTGAAATCTTGTGCGACAGATTTTCAGGGGCTTTTTCCTCTTCAATAATAACGGTCGCATGTTCAATACAACTCTGAGATCTGCACTTTTCATGCAATGTCATCAACTCCTTGATAGCAGGCTGCACAGAAGGGAAATCCATCTTCACTCAGCAGTAGAAATGATACATTTTTCATGCAAATGTTGGTATTGATTTGTTGAAGAAAATGGATGTTCCATATTTAGCAAAACATATCTTACTACAGATTTGCTTATAGGCTTGGGGATCACAGGGCAAGCAAAGCCATTTTATATCAGATTTTTTGGAAACACTCAAGTTAAGGACTGACCTGGTCGGCGTTACCCAATGCTTGGAATTTCTGCAGGGCACCCTCCGCAAGTGTTCGAGCACGACAATATAAAGCATATGCTTCTACTCTTTTCCCGGCCAGGCTGTACGACTTTGCTAAAAAGAAGCACCTGAAAAGAGCTAATATTAGATTAAGTTTGAACCAAAATTGTCCAAATAATTCACATTGTTATTTGATTACGTGATTATACAGCTTTTTGTACATAGATGTGCATGCTATCAGAACAACATATCAACCACCAGATTGTCCACGATTAAAATTGTTGTTTACATATGTACAAAAACAAAATTTTGCATTGATATCCAGAGAACCTTTCTGCTCGAAATGCTAAGCTTTTTACTTCACACTCCTCAGCGAGTGCAACTTCTTCAGGCTTCTGGTCCCTGCCAGAACTAACAAGATCTGAAAGATCAGATGTGTTCTGCAATATAGAGGACGACTTGTCAGGTAAAACCAACTGAACTGGCTTCTTTTGACTTTTAATTTAATAAGTAAACAAACTAAGAAATATTACTTCACCTGTAAAAGGAGATCATACAAGCGAACAAGCTCCTCAGGTTTAGTTGTTCTGCCTTTAGCAACAGCAATTAACAACTGATTACGCTCCATGGTGCGTTGTCCCAAAACAGCACTGACAGCCTTGTCAAGACCATTCAGCTCATCTTTCACATTTTCAGCATTACCAGCAGTTATCTGAATAATGGAGTGTGTTGTGGTAAATTATCTAAAGCAAAAGACTTCATATATGAATTATTTGGTCACCCAAACTCTAAAGTTAAATGCAGGAGTCAAACACTACAGGAAAAATATATGCAGAAAGATTTGATACCAGATCACTGCGAATGCTACTTCTTGCTTCATGATATGCGCTAAAAATTTTGTCAAACACAGCAAGTTTTTTCTCTGCTGAAACCGAGTCAGGGGAAGCACCATGTAAATCTTTCTCCAGCTCCTGAGCTGAAATCCAAGCAATACAAATAAATTTGTAATGAATCAGAAATACATGAAATGACACCAATATTTGCGAAAGCAACATCAGCTAGCCTAGATATAATTTAAATCCTACAACGAATATATGTGCGCTAAATTAAACCAGAGGTATCGAGGAGATGAGACCATAATAACGACATTGTGAAATTAGTAAAAATATGCTATCAGTAAGAATATCTACACAGGCGTCTAAGATGGTATATAGCATAATTGTGGATCAAATGATGGTTTGTGATATGTATTTCTTCTTTCTAACAACAATCGAAAATAAAAGGAACAATTTCTTCATAGCAACCTTTCAGGATTGAAACTCTGGTTTTTGGATTGGAGATGGGAAACCTATGGCCAAGCCAGTGAAACTCTGTCATTGATGCTGCTTGTTGGGATCTTGC
This sequence comes from Echeveria elegans, assembly GCA_035048345.1. NCBI lineage: Eukaryota > Viridiplantae > Streptophyta > Magnoliopsida > Saxifragales > Crassulaceae > Echeveria > Echeveria elegans. The sequence continues at coordinate 16,826 of JAWWMW010000713.1, forward strand.
TTCTGCCATTACTGCCTACAAAGGAAAAAGGTTTCCATAATTACTAAGTGAAACAAATGGTTGCACATCAAATGAAACACGGAGCAATGAAAACTCAACCAGGGAAACAACAAGCTAAAAAAATAGCTCAAAAATAGCTGCTGTCAATTTAAGCTGATAGAGTCAGCATGCAGAATATACTAACCAAACAAGTTTTACATAATTTTGTAATATTTTTCCAATATGTAGCCATAAAAATATGTCAATATTATTGACTTGGGGGTGGCTCATAAGAAATATATATCTGGATTGAACTGCTACGTCTGCTTATTCATATGACTGTGGTTGTGGTTTAAAATGCACTGACCTCCAATTTAGCTTTAAAAAGATCTAATGCTGGCCCTTCCATTTCACCAATTTCCAACAGATCTGATGTTTTTAAATTGGACTGGCCAATTTTGTGCATGCAATAGCGAATGCTAGGTTCCAGCTCTTCAACTCGCTCACGGCACAAAACCTGGTTTTCAAGGTCACCATATTTTCCAAGTTCTTCATAGACAGCCCTGCAACATGTAAATTAAACCTCATACATAAATCAGATGGTGATATTTGGAACAAGTCTGCATTGTGTTATCAAATATGGGTTCACCTGGCGCTTTTAAAATTAGCCAATGCAGTGTCCCAGTTCTTATCTTGCTCAAACAGTAAGGTCCCTTTCATATACGATGCATATGCCTATCAGTTGGCATTAAATAAGTGAGATGGGTTACCAAATGAGCGTCACAAAATAGATCTACCATACAGAGGTCAATGTTTATAAGACAATAATTTTCTAAGGTGTCTTATTGATATCAAATTGATTAAAACACAAGCAGTTTCTGTCAATCAAGGTGTGGAAATACAAGCCTATGTAAAATTAAGAGCAGAAAATAATTTTGATAATGAAATGCAATGATACGTCTTGAACTAAAATATACATAATCAGGTAAAGTCTCAAGAAGAGCAAAAGTACCTCAGCCTCCAAAGATGTTCTAGAATCTCCCTTGATAGAACACAACTGTGAAAACAGAGTAGCCCATTTCACAGCTTTCCTGAGCCTGCCAATCAGGTAGATACGTTGTCGAGCACTCGGACCATCAGGTAACTGCCTTTTCTCCATAGCATGACTCCAAGCTCTTTCAGCCGTGTATAACACCATATGCAAAAACCTAATATCCAATCGAAATACATCACATTTGGTTCCTGAACTAGAATTCAATAATCATAAAGCATAACAGGGAAAATAAATTCTAGGAAACTAACAAAACTAAGTACCTAACATCAGTAACTGTAGCCTCCGTTATTGCCCGCTTGTTGTATTTCCCGCGACCATGAGTGAACTTCAATGACTTGTACAGCCTCCTCAATCGTGCAGTGCAGTACCGCCTGTAGTACAGCCACATTTATCATCAAAATAACCTTATTAATTCTTTTACAAACAACCAAATCGGCAAACACACTCACACTAGAACACAGAAACCTATAAAATAAAGCACATAACTCACAATGTGACTGACGATCATACATGATATATCAGACAAATCTAGCATGTTCTAGAAAAGCACAATTCATTTCAACATTGACAACAAATCTCTAATTACCTATAGCGAGTGTAATCTCCATGGCGCAGTCCATGTTGCATTTGTGCAGATTTGAGCAGCTGCAGCACTGTCAATACACATACACAAAATCTCACAAACATACGCAAACACTAATATAAAAGCGAATGTGAAAGAGATCGGGTGAACAACTGAATATACCATTGATTGAGAATTTGGTGAGGGGTTGACCGGATGAGTTCGGATTGGTATCGGCGTCGATCTCCATAGCGGAAGACGGCGGCTGCGGAGCGTCCTTCCCCATGCTGTCAAATTGTTAGGGTTCGGTAAAATTTTGTGATTAGATTGTGGAGGACGAGTCAACTCGGCACTGATTTTTTTTTTCTTTTTTTTTTAAAAAATTATTTCACATGGACAGGACATTCCCTGACAAGGCGGAGATGCATTCAGGACGACTCAAACTCGAGCCCTCTTGTTACTCTGATCATTCAAAGCGCTCCGAGGATTGTCATAAAACGCTGCGGTTGAAAATGATATTCAATAGTCATATTACTGCATAATTTAGATATCAATTACCAAAATTTACATAAAATGAATTAATCTCTTTTGAGAGTAAGACTAGGCAAGATAACGATGCCTCACAACAAAAAGACTACTCACTCGGCATAAAGAATGAGTTTCAAAAGACGAGTGTTTACGCTAATTAGAAGGGGATATAGAACAAATGAGCTATTAATTCTATCTCTTATCTAATCTTTTCCAATCTAGTCAAGCATGCCTTGTACTTGAGATTGCCCCTCCATTTATAGCATTACGAACTGCTGACATCATCATACCGATCGGATTGGGGCTGAGTCGACCAAGTAAGATTCGAGTCGTCCAAGTTGGAACTCGGTTGATTTGGTGGTGACTCGCCCGGTTTGGAACTCAATCGAGTTGGTGGTGACTTGTCCCACTTGGTGTCAACCGGTTCAGTGCTGGTTTGTTGACTTCGTCCAATTTCGCTCTTTTCCAGTGCTCTTTCCAATTATAAGGATGAGATCTCTTGTACAAGGTTTCATGTGAATTTAAAGAAAAAAACAATCTAAAAAGAATTTGAAAAACGAGACCGAACTTACTAAATGTATTGTTGAAAACGTGTATAAATATTTACCAATCAAAATATTCCACACTTACAATTTGTTCGTCCTCAAACTATAACAAAAGAAAAAGAAAACAATTCTAAGTCCTTCAACACTTAGGTCTACCCTAGTGGATGAGTTATAGTCTCGTAAGGATTCGTTAGAAAAAGAACATCCACAAATCTAAGGTGCAATAAGGATTGTGATCATAAGAAGACAGGACATTTATTTTTAAAAAAAATTCACTCCAAAAACGGCTCGAGTTTCCTATGAGAGTTTTTACTTGTCGGGTAACATAACATAACCTCCCTTAATGATGTAGTATTAGGTCTACCATGCTAAATTAGATGTGCATTTTTCAACCCCTTTGATTATTCACTTTTGCTACCAGGTTTGGGTAGTCCAAGAGATTACTCGTCACTAAATTAGTGCCGCATTGGCCATTTGATGTAAGATGAGAGGAGCTAGACCTCATTAGCTAGAAACGCCAAAACTTCATAATTTCTATCGCAAGGGTCATTCTTTTGCATATATTTTAAGGCTCAGTTCTACTCTTAAGTTATCGATCAAGACACTTAAAATAGTTAGTTGTCAATAATGGTCTAGTTTTAAGGAGTTTTATTATTTTTTAACTTTGGCTTTTGGCATACTATGATCAAATTTGGCTTTTGACTTGCTACAATCACTTTGGAGGCTGTTGGCATAATCTCCCTATATGTAATTGGGGAGCATGTTTTGGCAGTAATTCGTAACCGTCCCACCCTCCTAAATTGTCATTTTTTTTCTACCACTTTTGTCATGCAGAGTTATTTGTCACAATCCTTTTAAGATTCGCCCAAAACCGACTACCTTACAAAATCAATCATTATGCACTCTATTGTTGCAACTTTTTGGAAACATTTTCTTCTTCGCACCGTCAGAGCTTTTGTAAATTCCATCTGTAAGTTGTCTCTAAAATTCTTCGGTTTTGTTTCATTCTCGGATGTATCTTCTTCAAGGTTTATACTTGACATCGTTTGATTTTGTGGTCGGCGAGTACAGTAATTTTGTGGTTATCTGTGTAGAATTTCTTGATGTGGGCGGATTAGGTTTTTCAATTCTGATGTTGATTTGTGGGAGTGTGCAGCGAAGACTAGTAAAAGTAACTCACATTGAGCCCCAAACTAATTTCTAATTTCTCCTTTTGATAGGCTGTTACTGCTAGTAAGCATTATGAAAATTAGGGTTCGTTCTTTGAGACTGAATTTTTCGAGTTTGTTAGTCGGGTCGAATCGATTCTAGTCGATCTTAAGGCCAAGTCATGATATCGATAAATTTAGTCAAATTTTTTTAATGTTGAGCGTAATTTATTGTTTCATCAATTTTTATTGTATTTTATCAACTCTAAAAGTGTACAATGTTCAAAGTAAATTTGAAAAGTCTGAGTCTTATTGATTTTTTTTCTTTTCAATAATCGGTTACACGGGTACAAATTCGTACAAGACATAAATAACATTTAGTACCTAAAATTCTATAACAGCACAGGTCACTTTGGACACCAATACCTAATCTAAAGCAAGCAATAAATTGCTATGCTAAAAATAACCCCCAAGCCTCGAAACAACCGAGACCACGCATATTCCAAATGAATAACAATGGAAAGGCCAAATAAAGAAACCCAACCGTCACACCATCCCCGACCGAACAACTTCCGGCAGTAACTCCACACATTCCCGACTCCGACGCGCCCAAGGATCAGCCGTCGTCGACCGCTCCGATGCCCACGCCATAGACCTGAATCAGCCCATCGCAAACCGCACAACAGCAGATAAGTTCATCGTCGAGAAAGGACCACTGACCCAGCCGCACCCGTGCCTCATCGGATCCACAACTCCAAGTGAAAACCGTCTTTCACCCTTCACCAGATCTGCCCAAAGGTGGCCCGAAATGGGGATGGCGTTAGACAGACAGTCCCGCAAAGTGAACGACGTTGCCGGCCCGATCGAAAAGCGCAGCATCCCGCCACCACAATGACGAGACGAAATTCACCATAACAGCAGAGCAGTCGTCAGTTAGCACACTTCAGATCTGGCCAACAGCAATCATCGACGAGAAGGAGGAAAACACAACCGGGAGCAGCACCGTCTGCGGGAGGGTATCACACAACAATAGGCACTGCTCAAACAAAATAAACAACTCTCAAAGGAACGAATCCTTGAGAAAATAAACAACTCTCAAAGGAACGAATCCTAGAGAAAATAAACAACTCTCATAGGAAAGAATCCTAGAGAAAATAAACAACTCTCATATGCTCGAAACCTAGAGAAAATACATGTGTAAAAAATGAAAAGAAAAACTACACAATACTCCTTGGGGCAGAGGAATGAAAGTCACTCTCCGCGGAGAAGCGGCTCTTCCTCCACCCCTGGAGGAGGAGACTACGGCTGAAGGATTTTTTAGAGGAGAGTTTTTAGAAAGAAGAGTTTTTTTTTTTTGAGTCTTATTGATTTTTTGAATTGAAATTTTAAATCGTATTTATTAATTTGTAATACATTTGTTAGTCTTGTTATTGCTTTTGCGTTAGGAACTTCTTCATTCTCAATGTATATGCTTCGTGACTAGGTTGCGGCAGCATTTGGCATTTTTATTTAATCCCCTTCTTAGCACAAGTTTACATCATATATGGAAGTGTTTTCAACGACCTTCTATTTTGCAGGCAATGCTTCACTTTATATATTCAGATAAATATTCAGAAATCCACGAAGTTACAGATTTAATGGCAAGATGCACCTCTACATTCCTTGCGCTGACAGCATCTACTTGCTGCTGCTGTTTGCTTTGATTTGGATCGTCTTAAACTATTATGTGAATCAAAATTATGTGAGGAAGTCAATGTCGAGACAGTGTCAAACTACTCTTGCGCTTGCTGAACAACATGGTTGTAAGCAGCTGAAAGCCATATGTTTGAGATTCGCAACCAACCCAGAAACATTGAGAGGTGCGTGTTGGTCATAGTATATGGTCGTTGGCTCGTTGCAATACAGGTTACTTCAACTTTTTAGGTTAAAAATAAAGTTATTATGGTGCGGAAATGTTAATGAGCTATTTTTTTCTGAACTATTTCATACTTCGATGTATCTTATGAAATGTAATAACATGCCTGCAGCGAATTTGTTAGGATGAAGAGCACCGGGAATTCAAGATTTACATCTAAGTGATCATCTGCTCAATCTCTTTTAAATCTGTATCTGTGGATGCGTCACTAAAATCTGTACTACTGTAAATATTAAGGTGTTATAAGGGACTATGCATCCCATGGGTGTATGCGTCTTTGTATATCAAAGGAGTTGAAAGGCCCATAATTTTTTAATAGTTAACCGCTTCTCATTTCTGGCCTGATAACTGCAGAATGTTTCTCTACATATTTCATTTGTAGTTCTCTCATTGTGCAATGGCTATTTACATTTTATTTATTTTAATTTCAGCCCTAATGCACACTGAAGGATACAAAAAATTTAGAAGAAGGCGGAACCAATTTTTGGTATAGGTTTTGCCATATTTTATCATCTCATAAATATGAGTCAGAGGTATATGGATATATCCATTTCAGGTCAAAAGGACTCCTTTATTTTTATTTGTCCTTAGGGTTCTTTAGAGAGTTAGTTTCAAAAGATTAGCCTTGTCTTTGCTTATGTCTCGGGTTGGAACAAATTACTATAATTCGGTCAATGATATCTGAGCTGCTGGTGCCCTTGCATTCAAGTTTGAAAAGGAGTAGCAACAGCTTTCGTGGCCCGGATTTAGGGCCAGATGAGGATGCCAGTGAGACTGCTAACCCTCACAGAAGATGCATACGACGGCGTGCATAGATGTGTATAATTGTTGTTTGTTGTTGCTAGGTATTCTCAAGAAGAATTCCTGTCATTAAGAGTTTCAGGCAATGAATTGACATCAGTTGCGAGATGATGATGTGTATCCATGTATATCCATTAGGTGCAAGCGGCTCTTCCAATTCGTCTGAAAATGGGCACTTAAGATGAAATAAGGTTTTCAAGTGTTGCGTTTTTGCTGTGTTTTTTTTCACCATTCATGTGGTTGCGTATGCGTGCGGCATATAGTTATATGTTGCTATGCAGTTGTCTTTTGAGTTTAATGTGTAGTGAACAGACATGGCTTGTTTTACTGAATTACTGGACTTTTTATAAAGGCGCTTGGTTATTTTTTCCATACTTCCATGGATTGTGTCGGAGACTAGAGTTGAGGAGAAACATTGTATGGATTCACTACCGTTTGGAGTGGAGTTCTGTTTATTGGAATTTGGAAACACCTAGCGAGTGTTTGCTTGTCAGGTAGCACAGACTCGTTCAGTTTGTTAAGTGTTAACAACACTCTGTTGCTGCTTGTGGCAGGGTTTCTTCTCCAACTCCAGCCACAGGCCAGAAAACACCCATTGCAAATTCCCTCTTGTAAGCAAGATCACCGAAAGAAGGCAACCCATATTCAGCCAAGAGCCTATCAAGCATCTGCTCCGTCATGTTCCGGTAATCCTTCCTGGTATACCTAGGATAGTGTAAGGAAGGTTCTTTAGAGACCACATATTATAGAATGACATCATACAAGCCGTTGGATTTAATAAATGCAATGACTGAGATTATGACACGTAAATGAGAGAGAAATAATAAATGCAATGGATAATGTTATTAATTAATATTTTCTCTTTCGTACACGTGTCATAATCTCATTCGTTGCATTTATTAAATCCAACGACTTGTATGATGTCCTTCCGTCCTCAGATTATATATTTGTCCCCAAAGAACCTTTCTCTGTGTTACGTATATATGTAAACAAAAATTATATTATAATTATTTAAATACATAATATTAAAATTTTTATTTAAATGTATAATATTTAAAATTTCGAATCGACTCGATTAAATCGATGCCATCGTAACCCCGTGAACTTATCGAATCTCACAACATTGTTTAGAAGCCCAAATTGTGAGTTTTTAACAATGTTGTGAAAACCGAATCGAAGATCGACTCGATAAGGTCATGAGGTCATGAGTTCATGGGTTCAACCGGGTCGAACCGGAGGTCGATGCATGAGTCAACTCGAAATTTTAAATATTTTATGTATTTAAATTATTATAATATTTTTATATATGCATATATTAAACACAAATATGTATTATTCATCAAAAACAACATCATACAAATTAAGTAGTGATTTTATGGAATTAATTCTAAACATGAGGATCACATAAAACATTTATGTGAATTGTGATTTAGCATAATTTTTTTATGGTGATGGTTTTGTGAAATTAATTCTAAATTTAATAACATATTATTTCAAATAAAAAATGAATACGTTATTTTATTTAATCTAATGTAAAGATATATTAAAGTTTATATGCAATTATGATAAGTAAAACAATTGACTCAAATGGTTAGGTGAAGAGGTAGAGACTCATAGGTCTAGTGTTTAATTCCTAGTAGGAGCAATTTTATTTTTTTATCATATTGAGATTGAACCGATCGGTTCAATGTGGTCTGATCGGATCAAAGCGAGTTTGACCGAATCTTGACCGGGTCAGAGCGAGTCTCACCGAGTCTTAACTGGTTCTTGACCGAGTATGACCGGATTTGACTGGATCAATTGCATGACCGGAGCAATTTTAAGTTTTGATCAAATTGAGATTAACCGACCGATTCAATGTGGTCTGATCGGGTCAAAGCAAGTTTGACCGAGTCTTGACCAGGTCGGAGCGAGTCTGGCCGAGTCTTGACCGGTTCTTGACCGAGTATGACCGGATTTGACTGAATCAATTGCATGACCGGATCAATTGTCAAATCGAACCGATAAACCGACCAATTTTCGATCGACCGATTCAAACAGAGTCTTATAAGGCAGCTATAATGGGCAAGCCATAAGCTATACCCAAATGCTAAAATTTAGCTTTTTGGAGCTTTTAATAGTTAGAGCTAACCCATAAGCCAAAGTTCATTTTTAGCCTCCTCTCTAATTTAGCTCACT
>JAWWMW010000713.1:57881-70268 GCA_035048345.1 Echeveria elegans
ACCGGGATTCGGTTGTCTGAGTTGTCAAAAACAATCTCGACAAAGGCAGACAGCACTTGGTGTCCTGCTCCTTCCTGCCAAACATGAAATTGTTGGGATACGTGACCAAAGGCCTTGGCCATGTATAACGGAGAAATCCTTGACCGCGATGTTAAGTAAAAGGTAGCTCACGTGAAGCAACGAGTGTCTATCTTCACTACGCAAGTTCTGGAACAGATCACTCAAGACGAAGCGTATAGCTAATACAAAAAACAAGTATTAGGTGTGTCATCAGACAGTAGTAGACTCTTGAACACAAACACGCCAATTAGGAGACAACTATGTGTGACGGCTGAAATGGGTACTTGCCGTGAAAAAAATTTGTCTTGCCAGATCCATTAGCTCCAACTGAAATTAATTAGAAAAACTGAGTGAGGATGACTACAACTGTCAAGTGCAAGATTAAGAACTCTCGTAAAAACAAGCTGTATTTCAACATTGCCTTGCAATTCAGTATTTGCAACTTTGTCTGTTCTTTTGACATGAACTGAAACTGAATTGAACTGAACTGAAATTTTAAAATTAATTAATTAATTACATTTGCATATTATTTTTAATTTTAAAAATAATTTTGACAATAGTGAATGCGTCTTAAGCTTGTCTTATAGTTTCAAGTCTTATCACACGTTTAAAATAATTTTAAAAATAGTGAATGTTTATCTACTAAACTGAACTGAATTGAAATTAAATTAATGTCAAAAGAACAGACCCTTAATGTCTCCAATTTGAGATTCCCTGCATTTGGCTTTAGATGTCTTAGAAGGTAACAAGGACGTACAAGGCGCATCCTAGTGTTTAAACATACAACTGTGTCACTTCATATTCCCACCACATAAAACACCATCTCGGTAATACAGTAAGAATATATCGGACAATGAGGAAGTATGAATCGTCTTTGTCACTTGGGGACAACACGAGCCTTATGCCAATCACCTGAAAAATAAAAATTGTAAAGATCTTCAACATGAAATCTTCAACATCAGTTCTTGCGAGTCGTGGAACTTTTCTCTCCGTTTTTTTCCCTCTCTAATTCTTGATCTAGCTTTCTTCAATATCCTTTTTCGGAATGGAGGACAAAAGCATATCTCCGGCTTTTATTCCTCTGTCCCAAGGAGCTCATTCTTTAGTTTAGCTATATTTTTAGTTTCTTTCCTTGTTTTGGACATTTAGGTCATGACTTTGTGTGTGAATAATTTCATCATACATGCTTGGATCTATAGATGAGTACGTCTTAAACCTAGATCAACACTTGGAATTGACATGCATGACAATCTTGAGCTCATCCATGGTGGTTTAGAAGTTCCTCATCTTCCTTGGCTAATCTCACTTTGGTGTCTTGATCAAGAAGAGCTTGGATGGAGGCGCGTCAATTTCGAATGAAGAATTAGTTTTATGCCCTCGGTGTACACCTTGAAGGCCGAATTTTGATTGAGAGAGCTGACATTTGGGGCCTAAATTGCTCCTATCTTTAATTATATATGTTGATTTTGTGTTAATCTATGGTTGTTTTAGGTATGTGTATTGTAATCAAAAAAAAAAAAGTATGTGTATTTGAGTCTTGATGGAGTGAGACTATTTGGATTATTTTATAATCCAAGGTTGTTGAACATGTTCTCATTTTTAAGTCATCTAGCTCTTTACCTTTCTATTGCCATTTATAAAAAAAACATGAAATCTTAAAATGACAAGCCCAGTCATTAGTGTTTGTTCATATATTCCCTTTCAAATGTTTTCTAGTGCTTTCTAGCATTCTTACCACCACCACTAAGCGTAGGGATATCTTCTTCACGCTGTGTAATGGGAGTGTCATCATCAAACTGTATCCATTTCCCTAAGGCAGATCACAAATTAATCAGCACAATTCGTAAAGCAAAACTGCCAACATTTCACATTGTTGAGTAGATAAAGAAAATATTATGTCACTTGCCATTTTCTTGCCGACCCATGCAATGTAGTGTCCCTATTCAGCACTCCTGCCTTTGTGCGTCAAAACCTCAACCAAATCATAAACTCCAGTTAGCTCAGTTTCTTTCTCCAATCCTGCGCAAGAGCGCAACGAGCAAATGTTTGCTGACAGGTTTCACTGGCCTACAGTCATAGCCTTGTTGTTAAGTAGCCATCAATTTACCATCCTGACCTGACGTCACAACTGTATTTCCTCTTCCAGCAGAAGAACCCTATAACAATAGGGTAACACTATAACAATACGTCTGCATGGGTTATTAATCAACACACTTACCACTGCGTCAGCCATCTCAACATCATTGTCTTTATCAGACGTTTTGGATTTCTTCAATCCATCTTTTTTTGGGTCCTCTTCCCTCAACATCTGATAAATGATAGCAGAAAACAAATCAGCCGGGATACAGTCGGTCAACAATTGACAAAGAAAAAAGAGAAAGAGTCACCAGAGAAGAATAATGAGATAACGGCCATCTAATTTCTGTTTGATCAGTTCATCAGAGCATAAACAAAAAAGGGTTATTTGTGAGGAAGAATCATACGAGTGTGACTTTAAAAATACCCTTAACATAAGGGTGGTTATTTGTAATTAACCCAACAAAAAATATCCAACAAGCAACAAGTGGATAATCCACTTTCTAAGAAGAATGGACGAAGAATTAGGGGGAGTGAGCACAACATGTTGATGTTACTATGGTTAAGATATCACTTGAACAATAGTAGTATGAGTACCCGTGGAATTTTAGCCTTCTGATTGGACTCCCTTTTTCCAGAAGAATCGAACAATCTGACTGGTACCTTGAAGATTGAAAACAACAAAATGAACGTACTACCAACAAAGCTCAAACTCGGCTCGTTTAATAAACGAGCTTGAAAATTATGTTTGAACTCGGCTTATTATCGAGCCGAGCTTTGTTGCTCGACTCATTTGCACTCATAAAAAGCTTGACGACCAGACACAACACACGCCGCTTCGGATCCGAATGGACACAAACCCGACGGCCCACTAGAGCACGGCCCATTACTCACTACTCTCTCCTCTGGTCTGGTGTGTCTGCAGTTGGGCTCTTTCGGACATCAATCATCACACTCACACTGCTCTTCATTCATTCCTTGTGTCTTCAAAGGTTTCAAGCTTTTTTCAAAGTCTAGTCTTTCTTTTTCTATTTCTTGTTTCCTGCTGGGTGGCTTCTGTTTCTCGACGTTCCTATTGATTGAAGTGAATTTTGCTGAGTGGAGGAATCAATTTAGGATGATGATCTGCTGATGCTGAATCTGCAAGCTACCTCTTTTTCTGTAAGGTTTTGGTTACTTAGGATGACTGTGTGTTTATTTATTTTCTTTGGTGAATTGGATTGTTGATTTGTTATTGTGGGGTTGGAGAATTTAAACTGGATTGGTTTTTTGTGTTTAAGTTTTCTGGCATGTGGGGTGTCTAGTGTAGAGAGAATTGGGGCTTGGAGTTTAACTTGCATTGTTTTCATTGTATATTCCATAGCATCTTTCCGTTGAGTTAGTGGATTTACAGTCTATTTCTTGTGAATATTCGTAGGACTACAGGAGTCTTATATGCTTAATTTCTTGTTGATATCTGGGCTTATCTGTAAATAGCAGTTTTTGTGTGTAAGTTTGTAGGGCTGTTCCATTTATGTCATATTTTGACGAGTTTTTATGTAAATTTTGTGAGCTTTAGAAACATGAAATTTTTAGTACTTTGGTCATGAGACAATTTTTCTGACTAGCAGCTGTCGAAGAATCTGATAAAGGGGGATGCTGGATGCTGCAACAAGCTGGTGGAACAGAAATTGCTTGTGTCATGGATGACATAAACTTGATTCAGCAAGTGCCAAGACATCATTTGGTGGTGAGGGATATTGGTGAGGAGATTGACTTGGAAATTGGTCCTGGAGACGATGACCCAGCATTTTCAAGTGCCACTCTCATTAGCGAACCGCCAGGAGAGCCATCTGCCGAAGATCATAATGACAGAAAACATATGGTGCTCATGTCTCAGCTTTCTGGGGAAGATCAAGAAACATCAAAGATGCAACCTGTTAAGAGGAAGAAAAAAGTGGTAAAAAGATGGAGAGAAGAATGGGCAGATACGTATAAATGGGCTTATGTTGATATCAAGGAAGAGACTGCAAGGATATTTTGTTCTGTGTGCAAAGAATATGGTAGAAAGCACCGGAGGAATCCTTACGGAAACGAAGGCAGTCGAAACATGCAGATGAGCGCACTGGAAGAACACAACAACAGCTTACTTCATAAAGAAGCTATTCGGCTTCAGATGGCCTCTAAGGACAAGGTCATAATTGACAAACCCATATCAGTGAAAGGTTTGTTATTTTATTAGTCCTATACTCCGATTTATGTCAAATGCAAACTGCACACCTTAACCTAGATGTTGATGATGAAATAGTAAATGTCTTCTTGATTTAATTCATTCTTTTTGCAAGTACCCGCTGCTAGAAATTGGTATCTAGCTTGTTTGGCAGCCTGAAGGTTCATTGACTTCAATATTTGTTTCTTGTTTTCTATTTTCAAAAGAAGTTCTGATGTCAAAGACAGCTGGTTCGATCGTTGAGGCTGCTCTAAAAAGAGATCCTTATGAGACAGAGTTCATACAGTCTGTTCAGGAAGTAGTTCATGCTCTTGAAAGAGTTATTGCAAAGAATTCACTGTAAGTACCCAAGACAAAATTTCATTTCATGATTCGGAAGGATTGATAATCTAAAATGATGCTAATGCTTGAAAGTAATCTATTTTTTCAGTTATGTAAGTATAATGGAGCGACTGCTTGAGCCAGAAAGGATGATTCTCTTTCGAGTTCCTTGGGTTGATGATAGAGGTGAAATGCACGTTAATAGAGGTTATCGGGTTCAATTTAACCAGACATTGGGACCATGTCGGGGTGGTATCCGTTTCCATCCTTCAATGAACTTAGGCATATCGAAGTTTCTCGGCTTTAGTCAGGTATCATTTATTTTTGTGTTACTAAGCAGTGTAAGGTTAAAAAGTTCATGAGTTTTACTTTAAAGTGGAGGTTTAATACCAACTTGTCTGATCTTTCTTCAAGTAATCCGAAATAGCAAAAATTATCTATATACCACCCGAGTAATGTTTATATAGTATTTATTGTTGGCTTCTAGACATTCAAGAATGCCTTATCGCCATACAAAGTAGGAGGAGCAGCTGGTGGAAGTGATTTTGATCCTAAAGGAAAGAGCGACAATGAGGTATTCTCAAGTCTCAACAGACAGAGGGACCGGCAGTTATAAAATAATTTTCTTAAATTAAGTTTCTTGTCAATCATTCAGATTTGGTTGTTGATGTGAAATAGAGGTTTATTTTCATGATTAAACATGAATTAAATGCTAACTGAAGTTATTTGAGTGTTCTAGTACCTAGTCAGTATACCGCTCTAGCAGAAAATATTTAGATGTCTTCGATTAAAATATTTCTTTCCATTTTTGACAGGTCATGCGTTTTTGCCAAAGTTACATGAGTGAGTTGTACCGTTATCTGGGTCCCGATCAGGTGAGAGTCTGATGTGCCATAGAGAATTTTTTTAATGTAGTTTATTTTTCTTTTGCTGATTATGTCATCTGCAATAGTTTGGGGTTGTGAAGATGAAGACGTGTATGATTTTGAATATAGGACCTTCCCTCTGAAGAGATGGGTGTTGGCACAAGGGAAATGGGGTACTTATTTGGTCAATATAAGCGTCTGATCAGTCACTTCCAGGTGAGTCTCTGAATCTGCATTTTTTCTTTCTTTTCAAACCTGTGATGTGGGTAAATGGAGCTAAATTCCAGTAATATGTTTTCTATTTCTGTTCCCATATACATTTGTGAAGGGAAGTTTTACTGGACCAAGGATATTCTGGTCTGGCTCTAGCCTTCGAACAGAAGCAACAGGATATGGACTGGTAAATATCTTTAATTATTATCAACTCTTCGCTTCTTGTGGTTCTGGTGGTGCACATATACTATACACATTTCATCAACACATATACTCCTTTGAGCTTTTTTAGGGCGACGACCCTTCTCTATTGACTCATAATTCGTAACCACTAATCTCAAAATCTAGCAGTTTTGTGTGACTGGCGTGTATAATCTAGAGGTTGTCGGAATATTAATCATAGATCAATAAATTGGTTGGTAATCAGTAACATATCGATTTGCCGAATATTCTGCCCTGGTTGGGCATTCCTTGTGTTTGACCCCTGGTATTTGGCTGGCGTTGAGGATCATCATATGTTTTGTATATGATATGCTGCAAATCTTTTTATGAAGGTCTTCTTTGCTCAGCTTATGCTTGCAGATATGAATAAAGAACTCAAAGGACTGAGGTTCTCTTTTTGCTTCTTGTACACATTTATTCTGTTTTGCCGAGGTAGTGACTAATGGGTTTTTTATTCTTCTTTTAGATGCACCATAAGTGGATCAGGAAAGGTGGCAATGCATGTTCTAGAGAAACTTCTGGCATATGGTGCTGTCCCGATATCTGTTTCAGGTGGCATTTCATCGAAATAAAAACAATTAATCTGCGAGACCGGATTTTTAACTTTTCTACCCAAAGCGTATGAATTATAGTTTTGTCTGTATGAATACTTCTACAGATTCAAAGGGGTATCTGGTGGATGAGGATGGGTTTGACTACGTAAAGGTCTCTTTTTTGAGAGAGATCAAATCCCAACATAGAAGTTTAAGGTATGATGTGAACCTTTCTTCGTCTAGTGAGTGGTAATTATATAATGACACAAATTCAGATATATGATTACGTTGCAGGGACTACTCGAAAACATATGCGCGATCTAAATACTACGATGAAGCAAAACCTTGGAGCGAAAGGTGTGATGTGGCATTCTCTTGTGCTACACAAAACGAAATTGATCAAACTGATGCCATCAATTTGGTTAACTCAGGCTGTCAAATATTAATAGAAGGTAACAAATCTTGTAGATTGGTTGTGAAATCTGAAACATGGGTTGCTATTTTTTTTCCCTCTTTTTTCTATTCATTTGAAATCCGAAATTAGTGCGTATTTGATAGCTGAATATTTTTACTTGCTTCTAGGTTCAAACATGCCATGTACACCTGAGGCTGTCGAAGTATTAAGGAAGGCTAACATCCTCGTTGCTCCTGCCATTGCTGCTGGTGCTGGAGGGGTACGCATTTCTGACTGATGAGAAAAACACCGAGTCTGTCAAATATGCACTAGTATAACTGTTGTTTGAAATAATGAATATGCTGTTTCTTAGTCGTTATATATTCCTTGTTCAACTCAATGCAGGTTGCAGCTGGAGAGCTTGAGCTGACACATGAATGTAATTCAATGAACTGGTCGCCTGAGGATTTCGAAACGAAGTTACAGGTTAAAACCCCAAGATTCCATTCAGTATTCTGCATAACATGTCAATTTGTTTATGTTTTTTAATTGTGCAAGTTAATGTGGTCATTCTTTCTATTTCGCATTAGGAGGCACTGAAACAGACGTACCAGAGAGCCCTCAAAGCAGCAGCTGATTTCGGCTACCAGAAAGAAAGCACCGAGTGAGTTTTCACCCTTGTTTCTTACAAGCATGTTTCAAACTAATACATGAATTAAGAACATTGCTGTACAAAATAATGAGCACGCAATCCACATACTCTAATTTTAGCTGCATATTATTTGACAGTGCGTTAGTACACGGGGCAAATATATCTGCATTCCTGTCCATTGCCCAAGGAATGACAGATCAAGGATGCGTATGATAGTCAAAATGTCCGTAGTAAAGCGGCCTTTGATTACTATTGAACTGGGTTATACCAAGATTCAGTGTTAGGTGGTTCAGTGTTGTATTGTTCAAGTAATGCTAGGTTTTATATTGAGTGTTGCACAGTTCAGCACATCCTTATCACAGGCTGCTTGAAACTTGAAATGAGCAGTTTATTTGTAATGACAGTTGCAGCTGTAGTGTTTGTATACAAAAGCTTAGAAAGACTGGCCAAATACCCAATGTTCCGCTTTCAATGATTAAGAAGGTCATATAGGTTGCACGATTTCTTGACTGTAAGAGTATATACACCGATGTTAAATGTAGAAGGTGCCTTCCATCATTTTTTTGATATCATGCTCAAAATGGGAGAGAAGGTGCAAGAGGAAGTATTACTCTACACCTTCTCCAAATTTTGTGCTTGGCTTGGAGAAGGTGCTTGGAGAGGAATTGCTACAATTATGTATTGGTGTATATGCTCTAACTGCCAAACCAAAAATACTCAAAAACTTCCGGGTGCCGCAACCTATGAAATAGGTCTGCATTTTGGAACTCTGACCAGGATATTTGTTCTCCGTCGTCGTGTGCATCTCGTTTGGAGTTGGAGCTATGCATCCTGTGCTACATGAAACAGCGCATGCTGACAGACAGCGGTTCACTTAGTTGCCTCTCTGAGATGAATGAGTCGATGAATCTGCCAGATAGTACTCCAACATGTCATTTGCATGTCAAGTAAAATGATTGTCACCCAATGGTTAAAACTTAGACATGCAAATGGAGCAAAACTCGAGAAAGAAGATAGTGGAAATCGCCTTCAAAATCATCATCATCAAAGTCAATGTCCTCATCTTCAGATACAATGAGGGTCGCAGGCAGCTGCACCTTTCTGTTGAATAAAAAAATGGAACATGACATATCTTGCCATACGAGCAGTGTTATTAAAACCTGACCGAACCGGCCGGTCCGACCGGTTAACCCGGAACTCGGTTCGGTCATCGGTTCGATTACAAGGTTGAACCGGATAAGCTATCCACCGGTCAAACCGGATCAAGACTCCATTAAACCGGCCGGTTTTGTGTGACCCGGGCGGGTCAATTGGGTTGACCGGTTCGACCAAAAACCAAAGTTAAATTGCCCCTAGAATCGAACTCAAACCCTTCCACACCTCTTCCTGCATTTCTTAACCAAGTGAGCTGCTCATTTAACTTGTCCATTTACAAGTACATTTCACTATATTATGTTAACATTTTTTTTATTATCAGACATCAGTGTCGTTTAGGTTTAGGTTTATTGCAAATCGCAATTCTCATTTCTCAAACAGGTTTAGGTTTATTGCAAATCCGCAATTCCTCAAATCGGCGAATCGCAGTGAAACCGCCATCGAGCTGCTAGCTTGGTGTTTGTACCTTTTTGTCAAAAGTTTGATGTTGCTAGCTTGGTTAGTTTATGGACATGACATATGTTCTTTTGTTATCCTCCAAAATCTTAAAATGTTAAGTTTGGTTTAAGGACAGGGTATTTGTTTTGTGTTATACTGTTATATATGTACATACAAAAATATATTATTATAGCACAAGCTCGTCCGCTCTCAAACCATTGTCTTCCTGTCATCTTCTTTTTGTTGGTGGTTGATAAGGCCGATTCGGGCATTTATCTGCAAGATAATGACACAGTTACTTAATTTTAAAAGTGCACGATGCTAACAGGGTGTAGCCCAGCTACAGGGTGGCGCGCGTCATCAGTAGCGTAGTAGATGAGCAACCGGATCTGACCGGTTTGAGGTGGAAGGACGTCAGTCCAGCGTCTATAGACCGCTGGTTTGCGGCATGGAGGATATGTCATTTTGTAGTTATTTTAAATTATTTAACAAATATATATATGTTTATATAACTAATTTTTTTGTATCAGACGCACTTCCGTTGGGATGAAGAGGATCCAACAATATCCCTCGAGAAGATTAGGAAGAGGTGGCTGAAGCACGCAAAAAAGCGCTACACTGACCTCGTGTACAATTATCGAAAGGTTGAGAAGAAGCCTAGATGACTAGATCCTACTAGCTGGCGAAGTGGAACGCACCCGAGTTAGCCGGAAAACGGGTGCGACAAAAGACGAATCGGTTGGGTAATCCGTCGTTCCACACTGGCGGGTCCATTGGATTACAGGAGCACCGGCGTCGCATGGTATGTAATTATTTAAAAATTTATATTTAATTTTATATAAAAATTTATATTATTAATATTTAATTTTATATTTAGGAGGAGCAACTCGGGAGGAACGTCCTGCCCCACATATGTATGTGGATGCGGTAAGTTATTTAGGAGGAGCTACTCGGGAGCTAGTGGATCAGTGCCCGCAGGAGATAGTGGTAAGTTATGTAATTATAAACATTTTTATATATTAATCATTATATTAATACATAGTTAACGTGTATTAGGACCGGATTCGAGAGATCCTCACTCAGAGGAGCACCCAACAGTTCGAAGAGTCGCTATCCTTTCAGGATTCTTGCGAGGCCTACTACGAGGCGGTGAGCGGAGTTGGGTCCGGCAGTGCCGTTTTTAGAGTTGGAGGAGCAGCACCGGAGTACTTCAGCCAGCAGATTTCCTCCTCAAGGCGCGCCGCACTGATGAGATGACACAAAGAATGAGGAAATACAAAAGCAGATGGAGGATATGGAGGCAGCTAACCGAGCGAAGTTGGAGGAAATGGAGACGACCCAACGAGATGAGGAAGACAATCAAGGCGGCGCTTCCTCTTCCAGCAGACCGCCCCCTCGCCGCCAGCACCGGATGCAAATGTAGAATAGTCTGTGTTCGATTTAATATTTTAAAAATTATTATTTCGTTAAAACAATTTCACTTTTAAATATATGAATTTTAATTTTTTTATTAAATTTTAATTTTTTAAAATTTTATTTATGATATATTTTTAAATATTTTATATACAATTTTCATCAAAATTAAATTTAGCGACCATGTGGTCGCTAGATAATTAATTTTAATTTTAATTTAATTAATATATTAGCGACGTGGTCGCAAATTAATTAAATTTTTGGATTTTAATTTAATTAACATTTTGCGACCACATGGTCGCTAACTAATTAAAATTTGGAATTGTGAATTAATTAATATATTAATTAAATTTTTGCATTTTGATTTCATTTATATATTAGCGATCACGTGGTCGCTAATTAATTAAATTATCTAAATAGTTTCATTTCATTATTTAGCGACCACGTGGTCATAAAATATTGTGGTCACTAATTTAGCGACCACATGGTCGCTACAATTCATTAGCGACCAACCTTTAAGCGACCACATTTACCGACCATTTTCTGGTCGCTAACGTGGAATAGCGATCATAAGGAAGCCATTTGCGACCACTCTTGTGATCGCAAAATGATGTTTTTTTGTAGTGATTGTATGAAAAAGTACGACTCCAACAAGCAAACTGTTCTGATGAGAAACTCTACAGAATCTGCATTTTTCTTGCCGGATGCGGCCTGGAGCTTTAAGTAAAGAGTTTCCAGTTGATCTAAGAGTTTGCACAACGCGTAATGCCTACAACTTAATTCATAAGTTGATGTAAAATATTGGCCAAGCTAAGTCGGTATGTTTTTATCGTCTGTGAAATTGATTTAGTTCAATTGTTGTAGATCCAGTCTTGTTATAGGTCCTGTGTCAACTCAGCTTAGACTACTAAATGTTACAAAAAGTAAATGACAGAGAAAGTTTTTTATCCGTTTCGGCTCCTTTAAGGCTTAATCCAGGGGGCTTCTCTCCACAAGCCCGGTGGAACAATCCACTAATTAAAAATAGTCTTACACAACATTTACACTCTGTAATGTTCGAGCTAAGACCTATTCTAGTGAAATGGATCTGCTACAACCTCCTGCAACAGACTCAAGCCTTCAACTTGATATCCACCAATTCAGGCCGCACCCGAATTATTCTGCCCTGTGTTCTTCGACACTCTGTCAACACAGGCAGTCCTGTGTAGTCGCAACTACGATGGCTCTCATCTGATTGTCACCTCTCGTGACGGATTCGATCGCGCGGATGTACTATATAGCTCACGCTACAACCTCCTGCAACAGACTATTCACGGGAAAACTGAAATCACTATGGTTTTGTCCATATACTGTTGATAAAGTATTAAATGATGGACACGTAATATTGATTAACAAAGAAGAGAAGCGTTTTAAAGTCAATGGGCATCAGGTGAAACACTACCACGAAGGAGAATGTCTGCTGATCGATAGAATATTTCTAGCAGAGGCTGACAAAAGCTGAAAGGGAAATACACCGTTCGAGAAGGGATCCTAGCAAAGGACTTCTCGAATGTGATTCTTATAGAAGACACGGCTACGTCCTTGCCAGGACGTTAATCTAGGCCAGTAAGTTCATCGTCACCCTATCTTTGTATCATTCATATAATTGCTTAGGGACTAAGCAAATTTTAAGTGTGGGGTGTGGGTTTAGTATGCATGAAATTTTAAATTGATAACATCTTGTGTGCATATTAGAAATTTTAAAAATTTGCATTCATCCTACCATGATTTGTTGAAAACACGCTGAAATGTTTTATTGAGCATGCCTAAGTTAGTCAAGCACATGTACTCATATT
>JAWWMW010000713.1:70368-90886 GCA_035048345.1 Echeveria elegans
CCCCCCCCCCCCCCAGCGGCGGAAACAGATGGATCGAGATCGATGGGTTTGGCTGGGTGTTTGATACTTCGAATCTGGTTATGCGTTTTGGAGTTTTATGAATAGCAAACGACTAGATTGCACATAAAATGCTGTCGTTTCGAACAAAACAGGAGCTTTTTGAATTGGACAGTGAGTATGACTGGATGAGAATCAGGTCAGGTGCGGTTCAAGCTTTCATGAACTTGTAAAATTCGGACATTTAAATTTTCAATTTTAAAAAGTCTATTTAAATCCTCAATTTTTTTGACTCTCATTTTAAATTCTCAACTTTTGTTTAGTCGGTCACATGTCATTAGAATTTCCGTTAGCAATTTCCGTTACAAAACCAAAAAATCAAAAAAATTTATCAAAAAAACTTAAAATAATTCAAAATTTCATTAAATAAATAAGTAAAATCTACTCATTTAGATGCATCAAGAATAGTTTTGTATAAATTTAATTCCATATTTCAAATATTTACCAAAATGTAGCATATAATTCTATCAAACATATAACAAAAATGGGAATAATGTCATTTAAATCCCCAACTTTTCAGTTTTGTCCATTTAAATCCCCAATTCTATTTTGCTCATTTAAATCCTCAACTGCTTAGTTGACTTTCAAAAAAATCTTAAATTTATGTTGACTTTATCATTATAGGCATCAGTTGAGCATTTAGGATTTAGGGTTTAGGCCTATAATGACAAAGTCAACATAAACTTGTTGTGGGGACAGTAGCAGTAGCAACTTCTAGCACTAAGAAAGATGCTGAAGCAACGAAGCTAGGGATGGCAACGGGGCGGGTCAGAGGTAAATTGGACCTGCCCCGTCGCGGGTCAAAAATGTTCTGCCCCGCCCCGACCCGCGATTGACCCGCGCCCCGCCCCGCACCTGATTAAGCAAAATTTGACCCGACCCGCCCCGACCCGCAATTAATTAAGATTAATTATGATTAATTAGGGTTAATTAAGATTAATTAGGAATAATTAGAACTAACTAGGATTAATTAGTGTTAATCACGGGACGGGGCGGGGCAGGGCGGCGTTGGGGCGGGTCAAATTTTTTTTGCCCCGCCCTGCCCCGTTTGGCTTGCGGGGCGACACGGGGCGGGTCGACAGGGCGACAGGTCGGATTGCCATCCCTAATTGAAGTACTGGGTTTCTATATGGAGTGTTGTATAGTTGAAACTGCTTACACAGGTGGCTCGAAAACTGAAACGGGCAATCTATTTGCAATGACAGTTGCACCTGTAGTGTCTGTATACAAAATCTAAGGAAGATTAGCCCAATATTCGATGTTATTTCCTCTCCGACGATTAAGGTCATATAGGTACACGATTTAGTCACTGTAATCGCCATTGCCAAACCAAAACAACACGAAAACTTTTGGCTGCTGCCACCATAGAAACAGGTCTATGCATTTTTAGGACTAGACCTGGATATTTGTTCAATGTCTTCAAATGCATCTCGTTGGAAATACGCAGCCTATGATACTTGAAACAGTGCTCACTTAGTTGCCTCTCTGAGATGAATAAGTGGATGAATCTGCCAGATAATGCTCCAGCATGTCATCTTCATCATCTGCATGCCGTGTAAAATGATCATCACCCAATACTTATAAATCAGGCATGCAAATGGAGTATAACTCGAGAAAGGGAATAAGGAGATGGTGGAGTCACCTTCAAAGTCATCATCGTCAAAGTCAATGTCCTCCTCGTCTTCATCTTCAGATTCATTGAGGGTCGCACCTTTCTGTTGAATCAAAAAATGACGCATGATATATCTTTACAACTTACAAGTTCTCTAAAGAATACACACAAAGGAGGGTTAGAGGTCAACAGGATGAATTGCATACCGCAGAAGCTCTTCCACTCTCAAACCATTGTCTTCCTGTCATCTTCTTTTCTTTGGTAGTTGATAGGGCGGATTCAGGCATTAACCTGCACCATAAGACAGTTGAATAATATAAAAAGTGCCCGATGCAGCAAATGGAGACAGATGCATTAAACAAACTAAGAAGCACATGCAAATCATTAGTAATCACGAGAAGGCAAGAGTTAGACATGGTGATATAGTGCTTACTTGGCTTTCTCAAGAGCTAACTCAGCTTCAAACCTTTCTCTCCATGCTAGAAATGTCTCAACCGTTACGGCTTCTCCATGTGGCACAATTACCTAGTGATATACTCCAATGCATTTTTTAATTCCTTATTTGGATACTGGTACAACAACAGGCTGGATAAAAGAAAAAATAAAGGGAATACGAAACACACTTCTTCTTTCTCGGTCTCATCTTCGGCAGAGTTAGCAAACGCTTTGTGGCCATACTTATCATTAAGCCAATCTTGAGCTGATGTATATAATGTATATACCATCGCCATACCAAGATTCTCAGATGCCTGAGAAGTACAAGATGCTGTATTTAATTAGTAAATGGATAATGAAGCTTAAAATATATGCATAAAAGAGGAAACATGTGTATGGCTGGCACATCTGCAATTATGTAAAATGCCTAGGGATAAAAATGCAGTTATCACGTTGAATTTATACAATGCAAACTAGTCCATATACTGCAATCTGCATACTGGTTACCTCTTCCTCAAGCTTGCCTTTCAAAGCTCTAAGGTCTTCTATTTGAATTCCTCGTAAACTGAAGCGTTGATGGAGTAAAATGAACAATGATTTAAAAAAAGAGAGGGAGAAGAGCTAAAGGAAACTACGTATGCAATTTTAAATGAAGTTACCATTGAGCTTAAATATACTGATTCTGGTAAACCGAGAAACATAAAGTGGTTGGCTGCTTACATGACTTATGTGAGAAAGTTGAAAAGCACACTTGCCTTTTTACGTTTATGAGAGGAGGTTCATCGGGATAATTTTTAGTATGAGAGAAAACTACTGCTAGCTGAACTGCAGGGTATAGACAGGTACTGAGGTACATTACACCAAAAGGTTGCTTCATGGAGCAGGACAAGAATTAAAGATACCTGGCATGCTACCGGAAAGGTCCATATCATCATCGTCCTGTGCAGCACAAGTAAATATTTTACACAGTGACTCCAACAAAGTCCATTTGAACCTTGCTTCAAATAAACTCTACTGACTGAACTGATCCATAAGTATAAACTGAGGTGGGATTTAACTTGAGGAGTTAGCGTAATCTGGTAGCACCTATTTGAAGTATTTAAACCACTTTCGCCAGAAGCGACCTCTGAAACCAAATACCCAATTAACAGCGCAATTTCACATGGATTAAGCGCCCAGGAAAAGAAAAACCATGTAAAGCAAACCTCTAAAATCATCCCCGAGTATCGCTTCCAGCGCCTCAAGTTCCATAGACTGCTCTTGTTCATAGTCTGCAAAAAGGAAAAAAACATCTCAAACTAGAGTCTGCACTTTTTTATTGTTCAGTTCAGTTCATTCAACTGAATTCAGTTCAGCACTTTATTTAAATACTTCGATTGAGCACTGAAATGAAGTCTTATGACACCTACTTACCTTAAAAGATAGCTATTGCTGTTCGCTTCTTGAAAAAGTTTGCGATTTGCGAAGTACATTCTATTACTTAAATAGTTAATTGTCATTAATTTTTACAGAAGCTAAATTTAATTATGCAGCCTCTATCGACAGCCTAATTCTACAAGAATAATCCAATCAGTCCTAATTGCTAATACCAATCATGCAACCAAAAGCACACTTAACCCATCAATCTCACAAGAATCAAGTACATTCACACTTCAAATATCACCACGGCAAAGTTACAAACTTTATCATAAATGAACTATCTTTAAATCAATCACAAAAACCCCAATTCAATCTCAACAACCCTAAACTAAATTCCGCAAAAAATAAATAAATAACAATAATGGAATAGCAAAATTGAAGAATTTAAGCACTGAATTACCAGTCATGGTTGCAATCAGCTAAGCCTCCCTAAACAAAGCCCCACGCTCGTCTGGGCGACGGACCAAGCAGACGAACAGTACAACCTTTGCGGATCGTCCTTGTCGATTAATGTTTCTCAAGTTGTCGTACGTCAGGGGCTCGTACACTTCCAGTTCCACCAACTCACACCGCAATCTTCCGCACCAGCGTCGCTCACAACGGGGTCTTACTAGGCCGAGTCGAACTCGTTGGCCCATTAGAAACAGACTCGGCCCAATTGGGACAACGCAGCTTGTCAATGTTGTTTCGACAACTGAGCTGATCTCCGTCAAACTGAAACCGGAAGCAGCTATTCGAATTCGCAGCCGGCGGTAAAGATCAGAACTTTTTGATCGATTTGATTGGTTTGATCGTTTTTGTATACCTGTTTGACTGAAAGATTGCCTTTTTATTTTTTTCTTTAGGTAATTGAAATGACGACTGTTCCGGGGCCTTTGATTTGGGAGATAGTGAAGAAGAACAACTCGTTCCTTGTGAAGCAGTTTGGAAATGGCACTGCCAGTATCCGATACAGCAAGGAGCCTAACAATCTCTACAACCTTAATTCCTACAAGCACTCTGGTAAATGTTGAGTTATGAGATACTCATTTTTAGAGTAGAATAGATGTTTGCAGCTGAGTTTTGTAACAAATTTATTCAAGAGAAGACGGTATTTATTGTGCATTTTCGATACTATGTAGTGTAAGTAAGTTTTAATGTAATGGATTGAATTAATGGGATTGAACATCATGCAGTGCATATAGATGAGCTGAACTTCAAGCTTTGCTAGGGTTACTGCAAACTGCAAAGTAGTTCAAGCTTTTTTTATTACTTGGGAGCGATCATGATTTGTCAAATATGTGAATCTCTGTACATTATTTTGAATTGATATTATTATAATTAATGTATTAAATGATTGATTTTGATTCCAGGATTGGCAAACAAGAAAATTGTGAGCATTCAGGGACTTGCAAAGGACAATGCTGTTCTGTTGGCCACCACCAGGACCAAGAAGCAAAACAAGCCTAAGCTTCTGCTCAACAAGTCGGTGTTGAAAAAGGAGTTCAGCCGCATGGCTAAGGCCGTGTCCAACCAGGTACCTGTTGGTTGTTAATAAGTTTTTAAATGCTGTCATCTTTTAAATACGCCCTTGCTTTTGGTTAAGCAAGCTAGATAGGTTGCAATTGTTATCCATAAGTTTTTCAGGAGTCATGATGTAAGAGTCTTGCAGATTTATTTTATACTACGGAACTTGCCCCTGCTTTATAGAGATGTCTGTTTCAGTTTTTATTTTCAAGAGTGAATAGAGATGCTATAATATGATTATTTATCTTCTATCTACTTTCGTCCACTGCCGTATCACCATTCGTACGGCAATGTTTCAGGTGGGTGACAACTACTACAGGCCTGATTTGAAGAATGCTGCACTTGCTAGGTTGAGCGCTGTTCACAGGAGTCTTAGAGTTGCAAAGTCCGGCCCAAAAAAGAGGAACAGGCAGGCAACAAAAATTCCAACCAGGAAATGAACTAGCAAACCAACATCTTTTGTTTAGTTTGTGACAATTTTCATATGATGTCATGGTCTTGTGTTAACTTAAGATTATTAATAGTGCCCAGAGAGTCTAGAACTATTCCATTTCGAAATTTTTATCCATTTCTTATGATAACTTTACACGATGCCTTCTATTCTTATTTTTACTTGAAAATATTAAGTCAAGCTTAACATTAAGTTGATTGCATCTGCTTTGTGAGTAACATGAAGTGTTACTCTGAGATTCAGTGAAGATGCTCAAGATCTGTTAATGATTGAAATGCATATTTAGGAATGTAACAACATTGCAGCTGCCTCGCTAGCGTGTTACTCTGCTTCTGCACATTTTATGCAGTTAGCTGTTCATAGGTATAGTTGTGAAGCTCACAAAATTGCAGAGTTCATCTGATTCTATGCACCTTAAGCAATTAGCAAAATTTAATCATCTGATTCCATTCAGGCATTACAACGACAAGCGTCTCATGCTCTTTGTACACGGACGGTAAAATTCCTCTCCGAGAAAATTTCATTTAAGAAAAAGGACATACATTTCATTTTCTGTATGTTATAGGAGGAGTACCTAGACCAGAAAATATCGTCTCTAAAATATTTTCCCTTGTTTCAGGACCAACATACTGAGAGATTGGTTCCTAATATGTGAACAACAATGCAGTAGGATATTGGCCTATCAAGGAGTTGGCCGAGTTTGCGGATGGAATGGATTTTGCCGGAGAGGTTATAAATGCAGGCGTCGGAGGTCAACACATAACTACACAAATGGGAAGTGGGCATCCAGCTTCGGAAGGTTATAAAAAAAATAATAATAAATAAATTGATATTCAACAAATTCATCATACAATTTCAAGAATCCAGCGACTCTGTAACAGAACAGCTCATAAATTGACATGGTCATGTTTTTCAATGTGACAGATTATATATATTCAGTGTATAGGTTGTCAAGCAGCATTTGCCTCTAATACAAAACCCTTTGTCAACTGTCCAAAATGAGGAGTTGAAGCAGCAAAGGTTGACTTTGCACAAACCAGAGATGTGAGATGAACTGAAGAACTATAAACTATTGCAAGTGTGTTTTGTTTTAGTATTACTATGTCCGTTCGCTTCATTATTAAGTTTTCTTTAAATCCTGCTGTGCATCGCAACTGGGTCTTACATTATCAAGCACCATACAGCTAATCCTTTTGTTGGTTGTATTGCTCTGGTAGTCATCACAAAGATGGGCAGAGTCGATGAATTCGCAGGATCTCAGAATAATGCCGCTCCAGAAGTAGTTGTTCCTCCACAATATGCCACAACACCAGTAGGGGGTCCATGGATGACGGGGCTGTTTGATTGTCATGAAGATGAACCAAATGGTAGAAACTAGAAACTGGTGATTTTCCATCTATTTCAATTACTTGCTGCTAACCTTGGATTTACTTTGTTGCAGCCGTCATGACTGGTTTCCTTCCCTGCATCACGTTTGGCCAGATAGCAGAGGTCCTTGATCAAGGACAAATGAGTAAGGCTATCGACTCTCTTATATTTGCTAAAACTGCACTGCATTGTTAAAAAGTTGATTAGATTTGTATGCATTCTGCTGACTGACTATTTCTTTGACTGATCAGCTTGTTTCCTTGGAAGTTTCATCTATACACTGATGATGCCAGCTTTGTGCTCCCAATGGGTCATGGGATCTAAGTACAGAACACTACTGAGGAAGAAGTATAACTTGGTGGAAGCGCCATACGAAGATATTGTTTCTCACATCTTCTGCCCGTGCTGCTCCCTTTGCCAAGAGTTCCGGGAGCTTGAGAGAAGAGGCCTTAACCCTGCTCTGGGTACTCTCAATCTTCCATCAAACTAAAGAAAAATTATCTCTTTTTTTTTCATTCTTCTTCATTTTTAGTCATCATACAAACTGTGAATTACTCACTTTCTGACGGTGCAGGGTGGAATGGTATTCTTGCCCACCAACAAGCAGGAAACGGAAATGGACCGCAAGTTCCTCCGCCCTACCAAACAATGAAATAATATATGATGAAGAGAAACTTTCACACTTTAGCCTTCATCTGAGACTGAGAAGTTTTTCCTCGTTTTCCTTGTAACCTGCTGCTAGGCTTATAATACAACAACAGTTAAGGTCACAGCAAGATGTCATCTTTATCACTCAAATGAATTAAAAGCAAAAGCACAACTTGTGAACTACAACTTCATAACCAAAATGTCTCATAACTTTCAGTTCTTCCAGTCTACATGCCTCTTTCCTAGCTTTCGTCAAGCCCCTTCTCCCACTGGCCCCTTAAAATCGGAACCTCCTCTTCTATTTGAAACCCTTCATCATTCATCATATCACCCGAACAAGGTCCATAAGCCCAGCTGCAAACCAGGAAGTATATGAGATTTGCAAAACTTAATACTGCAAGAACACTGTAGTATTTATCATAGCGCCCCTTGCTGATGTTGCTGGACACCCAGCTTGTATTGCCATTTCTGGATGTCAAGCAATCAACAACGCTCAATACTGCACTGGCTAACAAGTTCCCAACAGCCACTCCAACTGTGCAAAGAGAGCCAGCGATGCTCGACATGCTCTTAGGTAATTCAGAGTAGTAGAACTCTGTCTGGGCTATGAAATTCAATGCCTCTGCCAACCCAAGCAGTGAACATTGGGGAATGAGCCACATAGCAGACATAGTGACAATTTGTTTTGCATTGTGTAACATCATTCTTTCGTGTGCTCTTTGTCGCCTGATTTGCTCAACTATGACTGAAACGACCATCGCAATGCAGGACACAAAAAGACCCATCCCCATTCTTAACTTTACCCCAACACGCACTGGTTTGCCACAGATGTTTGAGGCTAGCTTAAGGATGACTCTGTCGTAGAGGATGATCCAAATTATTATGGAAATGATCGAGAACATGCTGAATGAGCCTGCAGGGATTTGAAAGCTGCTGCGTTTGATGTGCCTGTCCATTGAGTCGGCTTGCTGCAGTAGGAACGTGCTCTGGCTAATATTCAGCGACAGCATAATGCATGTAGACCATATTGGAATCACCTTGAGTAGAGCCTTAAGCTGTTCAACTTGTTCGATAGTGCAAGTCGTCCATGGATCTAAAGATGAACCGTCAGATGCAATCTCCTCCTCAGAGCTGGTAATGATGCAAGCCTTGTTTAGAATCCTACACGAAAAGAAGAATGAATTTATAACAGCTCATTATGACTTTAATACAAGAGCTATTGAGAACAGTAGAAACACTGTAAGTACCATAATTTATTACTTGGTACAAGAATCCTCGAACCCTTTTCACGGTGATAACACTCTTCATCTGACGTTTCCGGCATCAAAGGAAGCTTTCTTTTCCTAAAGCTAGCCACAATCACTTTTGCAAAGTTCACCAACAAGATACTGGAAGCATTATGCTTGACATACAATGATGACGGGATAAAAAACAAGCAACTGGAAAAGAACATTAGAACAGCTGGGACACCAAACCCGATCTTCCATCCTAAATGATCCTGGATGTAAACTATCGCTGTTAAGGATATCAAAGCTGAGACAGTGAGTGAAGCATAATACCAACAAAAGTAGCTTTCTAGCACATGTTTATTGCTCAATCCATCCTTTTCACTCAACTGGTCTGCTCCAAAAACCAATGAACACGGTCTTATGCCACCAGATCCTACAGCTATAATAGTGAATGAGGAAAACAGAAATGCTAATTGACCAGGGGAGGCAGACTCGCAGGGAGATGACTCAATGCATGGGGATGGCTTGGCTTGAGGTATCATGGTAGTTATCCACAGGAGAACCATACCCTACATTGCAAAAACAATTCACATTAAATAATAGACTGCAACAGCCTAGAACACAAATTATCAGATCGTCGTCAAAACAGAAATTTGCAGAATGATCGGTCAATTCATTTACAACATGAAATACTACATCCTTTATGGATTGTTGAAGAAATGCACTTGAAGAAGTTGTCTCACATCGCTAATTTACAAAGAATGTGTCTAGTATATCAGTGGCGGATGCACCATGAAAATAGAGGGTCAACTGACCCCATTAATTTTTCAAAATTAGGGAGAAATTACCTATTATATATGTTCATGACCCCATTGATTTTTTAATTTTGATCCCACTGAATGTGAAAAACCGTATGAAACAACTATAATTTAAGGTTATACATTTTATAAAAAAATTGTATTAAATATTGACCCCACTCAAAAAACTTTCTGGATCCGCCACTGTAGTATATAATGAGTTCCACCAGCACAACTTATAAGGATTTAACTTTTGAGTTGAATTCGGGTGGGAAACCAAATATGTTAGCATTTCAGATGGATCGCAAAATAAATAAGTATTGCACTGGATATCAGAAAAGGAAAAAAAAAACATCGAGATGATTATAGAGGTAAGTAGTAAAAAATACCAGGAAGCTGGTGATAGAGCCGATGCCAATCGTGAGAAACCGACCCAGATAAGAATCAGCTATGAAAGCCCCGATCAGTGGCATAAAATTGATGGCAGATGACCAGAAGAGAATCACATTCGTACCCTTAGCCAGCTCCATCCCGTAGTCTCCCATCAAGTAGAATATCATATTTATCGACAGCCCCTGGCATGCCATCCTTTCAAGAGCGGCATTTGCTACCATAACAAACATGCAAACACAAAAATGAAGTGAAAGTGGCAAGAGTTCAACTCAACCAAACAAAGCTGCTTTGAACAAACATACCTAAGATGAATGGCATGGCTGTCAAACCACCTGTCTGGCTACGCTGAAGCAGCTGCTGAGAGCTCATGTCAAGTTGTTTCTAATCACTGCCTCACCACCGAGTCTGCCCTTCTATTCTACTTGGCTAAACATTTATAACCCTTTTTTACAAAATATACATACACGCGGACAAAGACAAGTATAGGTATGAAGAGGTGGTCCTCGAACTTTGTTCGGTGAATCAAGAATATGCATGCAGAAGTTGATGACAGTGTTAACTTTGAGGAGGCAGGGGATCATTGAAGAATTTGCCTTGGACTGCTCACCTGAAGGATTTATTTATGTTGGATGATGAAGTCAAATTGTCCTCATTTTGAGTGACATGGGGGAAACTGTGTTTATCAACTTTAACAAGTGTCAGCAGACAAAGGCTAGCAGGTGGATGTTGAATGAATCCAAAAGATGGACATTTTTACACTGTATATTGTTAGAGGGACTAGCAGTCTAGCACCACATTTTACCCAGTAATAACAGCAGCGGTACTTTGGCGTAAATTTTTGTTTGGTACCAACAGCAGCTTTAAAGACTGAGTACATGCAAAAGTAAGAGATGGCATAAACAAGCTCCTTTAGGTTTCATTACTGACACTACAAAATAAAAGCTGGACCTGAAGAGAAGCCATCTGATGGACAATGCTCGTATTGTGATCGTAATCACTGCATGAATCTCTCCATTCTTGCAGTGTCTTTATAGCAATTTCAACATGATTCATGTACAGTATATTTGCTGTTAAATATGAAATAGGTATATACGATTACCAGCCGATACAAATGATGACCTAAACATGCATGAAAATGAAAATGAAGTAGCTACTTATGATGATGTATAATCTATGACAGACAATACGCTCATCAAACAAACAGCCTTAACATGATAAAAAAGAAACTTTCACCCCTATGAATCTCTGGTGTGGCAGCAGCAGTGGCATCGACAAATACAATTTGTCGAATGCAAGTACGGTAATGGACGATGCTGGAAATATCCTAACATCATTTGAGGATATCGCGCGAGGAACACAAAGTTTCTTTGCTAAATTTATTGGCCAGTCATCTGAGAGGAAAAAAAGGGATAGTTATTGAAGCTCTGCGTCCTGGTAAACAGGTTTCAGCAGAAGACAGCATAGATCTTACCAGGCCTGTTACAGAGGAGGAGATCCGACAAGCTTTGAAACAGCTGGATGACGACAGTCGACAAGGCCCCCAGAATCGATGGGTTTAGAGCCAGATTTTTCAAACAGACCTGAAATTTTTTTCAGCAAGAACAGGCTATACAGACCAATCAAGTGCACCATTGTAAGGATGATCCCGAAGATGAAGTATGCAAAACACATCAGGGATATGAGGCCCATCGCGTGTTGTACGGTAATTTACAAGATTATCTCCAAAATACTGACTATTAGACTGGAAAAATGATCAATTCAGTGGTGAAAGAGAATCAGTCGGCGTTCATTCCAGGAAGGAATTTACATGAAAGTATCATTATGACCCAATAACACTGATAAGGGGCTACAACAGGAAACACATTTCTCTTAGATGCATGCTACAGATGGATATGCAGAAAGCATGACTCGATGGAATGGGATACATTGGAATGGATTCTGACTGAGATGAGACTTCCATCAGTATTTGTGAGATGGGTAATGCTAGGAGTAAAGACAGTTTCATTCAAATACAACATTGACGGAAGACAGAGAAATTCTTGATGCCAAGAGAGGATTGCGACAAGGGGACCCCATCTCGCCTCTTTTGTTTTTTCTGGTGATGAAGTATTGAAACAGATGTCTAAGTAGGCTTAAAGCGCAACCAGAGTTCAACTTCCACGCCAAATGCGAGAAACTTAATGTTGTCACCCTTCGTTTTGCAGACTGTTAATGAAGCAATTTGGTGCCTTTTCTGAGTCGACTGGACTGAAAGTAAACAATGCAAAATGTTGTGCCTTCTTAGCGGGATCGAGTGAATCTGTGGCTTAGGGGGATCATGGAGTTTTCTGGCTTTCGTAAAGGTAGTTTACCGTTCAAATATCTTTGTCTCAAAATATTCCTTACAATTTCTTTTTTTTTGAATGTCCCAAATATACGCTTCCTAAAATGAAATAAATTTCTCTTCACTTTGATATGCATTCTCTCTTTCATTACTATTTTACTTTTTACAATCATTCATTATTTATTACCAATCAAAGCATTCATTTTTCATATACAAACACTCTCTTTCTTTATCAATATTACCTACTTTCTCTCACTTTTTTCATACTTTCTTTATCTTCGTGTCCTTACCCAAACTTAAGGATTATTATGGGAGGGAGGGAGTAAGAGGTTATCAGTGAAGTTGTCTTCAATTATTGAGAAAATTACCGGTAGAATGAGAACTACTGGACTGCTACATGCATATTATTTCAAAAACCGCAAGGCGATGGAATATCATGTTAACAGTGACTGCTGATGGATTTTGAAAGCTCTAGGTCTGCTGGGGGATTGGGAAAGTCTTGAAAAATTCCCAACACAAAGTATTTACAGAGAATTGCAGGTATCAGTTGACATTCGATATCACATGAAAGAAGCATCGATGAGGTACAAAATAATAATGAGGAAAAGAATAAGAAAATAAAAGGACATGGTGGCAATGAGGAATACAATCAAGTTTCAGTGCCTAATACATCTAAAAAGGAAAAGGCGAATTCTTCTAGTATTGGTAATTACTTTATGCCTCAAACATATCCTGGAGCACAACCAACCATAAAGAGTGTTATGCGGAGTAAAGAGGTGATTGAAAAATGTGATATTGTCATCGCAAAGTGGATGGTTGATGCTTCAGTGCCATTTAATGCTGTCAATTCAGCTTATTATCAACCGATGATTGATGCAATCGCTGGTATGGGTGCCGGTTATAAAGGTCTGAATTGCTAGCTTTGTGTTTGTACGCTTTGTGTTAAATGTTTGAAGTTGTTACCTTGTTTAGTTGAAGACTTAAAAAACAAGTTATTTGTTATTTTGTTGAAGACTTGAAGGACATATTATTTGTTGTTTAAATATATAAAAAATATAAATATATTTAGATTTTCGAGTCGACTCATGCATCGACCCCCGGTTCGATCCGATTGAACCCATGAACCCATGACCTTATCGAGTCGATCATCAGTCGGTTTTTACGGTTTCAATTCTCAAAAGTTACTTTATTTCGAAAATACCCTCAGTGTTTGAGAATAAACTTCTATACCCACTAAATATATTATCTTACAATTCCAACCCTCATCCTCTTGACCCAAATCCTTCGCTTCAGAATCGTTTTTTTTTTAATACAAAAGTCAAGTATAAAAACGGACGGAAAAAAAAAAAAAAAACCTTGCACAAAGCAATTCACAATAAAAGCACAGGACACATATCAAGCAGACTCCAACGAATCAGCAACTTGACGCTTGGAAGAAAGATATAAAGAGGGCAAGCATCCAAAGCAGACCATTACATTCATTCCCAGACTCCTTTGCATATTTAGCCACCAAGTCAGCTAATCATAGCGATTCAAATCGATGGCATCAGCCTCCATCCATCGTCATCATCATTCCCTCTTCCTCTTCCACCGACGACGACCCATCGCCACACTCCGACCATTTTCCAACAGGCTTACTTCCTTATTGAAATTCAGGACAAGCTATGCTCGGACTATATCAGTTTCCGGTGCCGCTAGCTTTAATTGGGACGACGTTCATCGGGTGTCTCAACCCGAATATGCTTCAGACGATGATTCATCTGATCTCACTGGATTCTTCCGGAAAGTTCGGAATTGCAACCGTGGAATGGTCAAGTTTGATTCTTTGGTTGCATTTGATATCTCTGAGTTGCTATGCTGATTTTCATTGATTTTGAATTTGGGTGCAGGAATTTCGAGTTGAATTTCTGCCTTTTGTGGTTGAGGACCATGTTGTTGGATTTGTGCATGATGGGTCAGAAAAAGAATTTTTTTTCTTTAATATTTATTTATTTATTTGGGTACACTGCTGATTTTTGGTCGAAATGATGCAAATTGACATCCATAGGTGTGTGCTTGGGTGCGTAAACTTTATAAGAAGTAGAGGCTGTTTACAATATGTCAGGAAGAAACTTGATCATTTTAAGAGTTTCGTTTAATTATAAGTATTTTTTCTGATATACCAACCGATGTGCATGCACCATTGATTAAGGTTTTTGGAAAACAAAAGAAAACTTAGGCGATCAGTATAATAAAATACATCCATGTCGTAACTGTTTATGCTGAATATACCTCGGAATTGTTGTTTGTTAATTAGTACGTGAGGTATTCAGTTTTTTGTATCATTTTCAGTTTGATACACTGCTCTCCTGTTATTTCCATGATCTTTCTTTGTTAATTGTTACCGAATATCATTTTCTTAACTTGTAGTGGGGATTGCTTTTAAAACTCAACTGCAAAATTTTCAAATGCAAAAACCACCCTTGTGTGCAAAAGTTGTTAGTTTCTAGCTCTTAAAAAAATAGACGTGGGTAACTTTATTTGATTCAGGCACATTTCATTTTTGAAGGTTTGCTGTACATTTAAAGAAGTTTCCAGATGTTTTCACATTTTGCAAAGATAAAATTAACGATAATTATCATGGTGGATATGTCTCCTTTCATCCGTCAATGAGATCACCTGAGGACAGAACAAGGGCAGTTGGACATGTCATCAAAATATTAGGGGAAGATGTGATTCCAGGTATACGAAATGAGGTACTCGTTATCCTTTACACATGTTTTTATAACTGTTCTTCATCCAAAAACTTATCAATCAGCTAACTCGTTCAATTTCCAGCTCTATCCTGTGGCTTCTTCATTTGGGAGACCAGTTTATTTCTCTCTGGAACGTGCAGCTGCTCCTTATTTCGGAATTAAGGTGACAAATTTGGAATTAATGTGTGTATTTGCATTTTGAACAACGCCCTTAAAATTCAGTCATTTACTCCATTCTTATTCTAATGATGGTACTTCCTTCTCAGGCTTATGGTGTTCACATGAATGGCTTTGTAGAGAAAGATGGACAAAAGTATTTATGGATAGGGAAACGGAGTCTAACAAAACCTACTTATCCTGGGATGCTGGACCACATGGTTGCTGGAGGATTGGTTTGTTCATAACCATTTCATTGTCTTCCATAGTGTTAGAATATTGTACAGATTAGTCTTTATATATAGTTCTACTGATCCCAATTCTCTCGTCAATAAGGTGGGTGATGTTAATTGTGGTAAATCACCCATCAAACAAATGCATGCTTGCGTTCAGTGGTGATTCACTGGCAACATATTTTCAAGAATTCGTACAATCACGCTCCAAGGTTATTTCAAGTTCTGAAACTTGATGCTTATAAGAATTATGAATCCCCATTTAGACTTGTAAAACACTACCTGCCAGTATTAGATTGGGAAACATAACTATAAATAAACATGAGAGTAAATTTTCAAAACATGAGATAGTGGCTGTTGGTAGTTTTTTTTGGCTCATGGCTTGACATTAACCAAGAATGTTATACTACTGGGCTCGTGCTAGTCAGTGTCCAATTTGACATCTCTGTCTCTGTAAGGTGTGGTATACTGCTACATTACATGATGCTCTGTTGGTAATTACAGCCTTACGGGATAGCATGCTACGACAATGTGCTTAAAGAATGTGAAGAGGAAGCGGGAATCCCTCCCTCCGTAGCGAAAGGGCAAGTTTATTTATTCCTTTGTGTAGCAAGAGCATTCAGGTTATTCCATTTGCTCTTCAAAATAAATATTAATCTCGAATTATGTTTGCATATCTGCTTTACAGGACTATTCCTGTAGGGGCCGTATCCTATATGGACATCAATGGACATAGATTCAAGAGGGATGTTCTTTTCTGCTACGATCTAAAGCTTCCTGAAGATTTTATTCCTATTAACCAAGGTAAGTCCTTATTCACCTTATAATCTGTAATTTGCTTTAAATGGGTTACACAACATTTGATCGTATCTGGCCTTAATTATTCAGATGGGGAGGTGGTGAGTTTCAAGTTGATCCCTGTTACCCATGCTGCAAACATCATCCGAAGAACTGAATTTTTCAAAGCAAACTGCTCACTAGTGATCATTGATTTTCTGTTTCGACATGGGTATGTATACCTTCCTTGTACTTAACTGCTTTCATTATGTTCTCACCCTTTCACTGTTTCATCCAAAAGGCTTGATGTGCCACAGGTATATCAAACCAGACTATGCAGGGTATCTGGATCTACTTCAAAGCTTGAGAAATGTGGATTGTTCGTGATTGTATGATTGTATCTAAGCTAGTGTATTTGTTACCGTACTATTAGTTTACGAGATTTCTGGGGAAGCAATAAGTATACTTGTCAGTCTTGGTTTTTGAACAAGTTATGAGCAATGAATGTTCTCAAACTACTAAGGGCTTTATTCTGCTGTATCATCTGCTGGTTTCAAGCATGCTTGTCAGAATATAGACATAACAGCTTCTTCTTATTGACCACGATGAGACTAGAAGAACTCCAGCAGCCATTTACAAATAGGCAATTAGACTCTTAATTCTCCAACTCCAGGGCTCAGTGGTGCAAATACAGTTTCAACTATATTTGCGTCAACTTCCTCTAAACTTGATGGACTCCATTTTGGGTTCTGGGCGAAAAATAAGTATAAGTCAATCTAAGTGCATAGAATACAACGGCCGGGTAAAAGTAAATTTATCATTATACTGTACAGCAACACAACAGTGAATGGAGCCATAAGATACAGAGAACAGGCAAATGCATGCACTTAAAGTCAATTTTGATTGAGAAATACACTAGATAGTAAGACAGATGGGATTCAAAACCTGATCCTTGTCCACAAGGACTGCACGGACACCTTCAATAAAGTCATCTCGCACTGCTGCCCTCAAGGCAATGCGATATTCAGTTTTCATTACACCAGGTAGCTGTGTGGGCAAATTAAAAACAGTTTTGTGTAATGTGACTTACAGCCTTTGAGGGGGACAGAGGGAGTAAAGGAGGGCAGAGTTACCGAAGATAATTCACTGTCATTTTTCCCATGAGCAGATGCAACTCTTGAGAAGTATTCTTGTGTTAAGCAGAGGGAGAAAGGGGCCCCTTTTTCAATTCCTTCGAGTGCTTCCTTAGCCCACCCTGCCACTGATTTATGAAACATTCAAGTGAAGTGCGTGAGTTAGGAGGTCATGTCAGTCAGACACAAGACACATTCTGTGATTCTACCTGCAGCATCGGAACTAATTTTATGCTTCCTCAGCTCTTCTATTGTCTCTCTCATAGACTTGCCGGGGCCGAAACAAGAACTTATTTGAGGCAGAAGCTGCTTAAGCTGAGCATCTGACTCTGGTTGAGCACTGTATTTTCCGAGGATACTTTTCACACTGTCATGAGAGTCATCAGAGCTGCCACAACCAAAATGCGGCCAGGTAACCATCACATCTCAAGAATACTCGGTATTAACTGATACATCTGCCGCAATGTATCGTTAATATAGATAAATAAAAAAACAAAAAGAAGAAAAAACATGCGCTTGGAAAATGATAAGCCAATGATCAAAGAGTCCTGGTATAGAAATTAGATTTAGAATCAAGGGAAATGAGCTGACATCCTTCGTAGATTATGATTTTAACTAATATCCCAAACCTAGTTCTTTTAGTAAATGTTCCAGTATGTTCATATTAGAATGACGGCCCAAAATAAGGAAGAATACTCACAACGTAGCTGCCAAAATGGCCTCCTTGAGTCCACTTATGTTGCTAGATGGCACATAGTGAGTGCCAAGTCCAACATACAAAGCATCAGCTGGGGTTGAGATTCTTCTCCCAGTCAGCCCGAGATAAGCACCTGTCGCATAGGAAAAATACAAACAAAGTTCAGTAATGTGTTGAATCATTCAAAGCCACAGCGCTGGCATAGGGCATGTCTTGTTCATGAGTAGTTGAGGGTGAATAGAAAACGTGACGGAAACTAATTTTGTGCTTGGTTTGACAAGGATTATGAAAAACAAAATAAAAACATTGCACTCTTTGCCAGTCAGCTTTTTGTGGGGGAACCACCTATGCCTTCCTCAAGTCAATCTCGATTCCATACCCTCCAAACGATGGGTAGAGAATCCATAAGAAATACCTTTTAACCAGAATCAACAATTTAACATCGAAAGGGGTTTAATTTCTAAGGTCCTCACAAAATCCTCTAAGAATACTGATATAAAGTATAAACTAAAAGAATGAGATATTCAGATAAGGAATCGCCCTCAGTAAATTCCTTCATAAGAACCTCAAAAGGTTGCTCAGGATAAATTACCCACTGATCCCTCTCCGGGGGTTTTAGCTGCTATATACGAAAAACCAACGTCTGGAAACAGGCCAATTCCATTTTCAGGCATTGCGAGAATTGTTTTCTGAAAGAATCACAATAAAGATCATGTACCTTGTCAATATCAATGAGACTGTAGACTCCAAATCTAGAGGCATTACCTCGGTGATAACACGGAACTGACCATGTCCAGATAGGCCAATCCCAAAACCCATAGTTATGCCATCCATGAGGGCAATATATGGCTTCTTATACTCAAATATCTTGCAAATCAGAGAGTACTCAGCAGAGAACACCTGCAGAAGTACATATAAGGTTACAATGCAACACGGACACTAGAAAGATCTTATATTTTAGTAGAAACTATAGAAATGTGCATCTTAAGGACTACTCATTGCAGTGTGAATAATGGTAACTTTCTGGTTGATTTCCAGAGAAACAAGCATACAGAATAAACAAGACACGAGGTACAGCAAGAAGATTCAT
Organism: Echeveria elegans; assembly: GCA_035048345.1. Classification (NCBI taxonomy): domain Eukaryota; kingdom Viridiplantae; phylum Streptophyta; class Magnoliopsida; order Saxifragales; family Crassulaceae; genus Echeveria; species Echeveria elegans. Next base: position 89,428 of record JAWWMW010000713.1, read on the forward strand.
TTCTTAAAAAGAGAATTTAATGGTTAAAAAACTCCACTGGGACGGCAAGTATGAATACAGGTGCTATCAGGAAAATATCTCGGTATCTATCAAGTCACTAATAATCAAGGGCGAAGAACAGACAGTATGAAAACCTTCTGCACGAAAGGTGCTGACTTGTTTTGTTTGACTTCAGCTGCTACTCCCTTAATATCCATCCCTGCAACAGCCATGAATTGTTACCTCTCAAAACCTTACCCAGGAGTAAAAGTTGAAAATAGGCATCCATCAAAAGTAAAGAAAAATACCAAATCAAAGATATTAATTGGCAAATTGTACACCAACTCTAATTTTGGAACAACAATTTATGCTAATGAGAGAAACCAAATCTAAAAAGAAAAAAATTAAATACTACTTGCTTGTGTGATGAGGATAGTATTCTAAGGATCATACCTGCTGAAAATGCGCAAGGTGTGCTGCCTTCAACCAAAACACATTTAACTTTGGGGTCTGACTCCCATTCATCAAGATAACTCTTAAACTTTACATCCATGTCTGCATATCAATACTTCACTATCAGACATAAGTACAACCACTATCAGAATCGAATCACCCCTCTGGGTATTCAATTTAATCAAAGACGAACTCATTCCCGATATTGAACAAATTAAAATTTGAACTAGACTGTACAAACATCCCAAAAACACACCATCAAACTCATTTTTGTGCAATACCATCAACAATCAACTTGGCATACCATTTCGTGGCATTCTAAAATTACAATCTACAACAGGATTCAAATAACACTTAACTTGCTATGCTGCTTGAATAAATACAAGCATAAAAATTAAATTGTGAATCTAACTAATCAAAAAAATTATAAACAAAAAATCAAATAATTCACAAACTCTAATTTCAGGAATAACATGCAGTCTCAAAACCCTAGCTAATTACAGTCAAGTATTAAAGAAATAAACCTAAGTTCATGGCGTTAAGAGCTTTGGGGCGGTCGAGAGTGATCACAGCGACGCCGTTTGGATGAATCTTTGCCTTGACGAATTCGTCGATGTCAGCCATTGAAGCGAGCAATCAGGCAGCGAAGACGGAAGATGAGAAGCTGTCGATAAATTAAAACGCGGAGGATGAGTGCCGGAAGTGAAGATGATTATTGGATACAGTTTTTGGTTTTTACTTTTTTTTTTTTTTTTTTTTTTGGTTTATTAGCAACAATCACCAGTATTTTACGGATTTTTGAATTCGGCATGCGTAAAATACCATATTAATCAAAACAATCCATAAAAATATATTTTTTTTAGTAAAAGACACTCATTTCTCTTTAATTAACTTTAAAATATCAAAAAAATTATCAAAAAAACTTTAAAAAGTTCCAAACTTATAAAACAAATATGCAAAATCCAACCATTTAGTGACATTTTTATTACGAAATTATACCATACGAATAATTTTTTATAAATTTAAT
>JAWWMW010000713.1:90986-101378 GCA_035048345.1 Echeveria elegans
TCAAGTGCTACATAAAATGTAATATTTTTGACAGAGTAAATTGTATGAATATTTTTCTTCATTGTCTTGATATTTATAAATATGTATCTTATATTAGCTTGTACAGGCAAAAAAAAATATTTTCGGAGGCATTGTCCCCGAACCCCCTTATAAGTCCGCCCCACGGCGGACAATTCCTGGCTCCGCCCCTGTGTGTACATAACGTTCAAAATTTAACATACTAAATTCTACTGCTAGCGCTAAGTTTAATTCAATTTTTCAGCCTGCACCATCCAAAGTTCTACAAGTATCTACCAATGTCCTAACTAAGAACACCGATCACGCAACCGAACACATCAGTCTAAAAAGAATCAAAACACACTCAAAAACCAATAAATGAAAGTTACAAACTTTACCATAAAAGTAACAATTTTTAGAATCAATCGCAACAACCCATTTCCATCTCAACAATCCTAAACTAAATTCTGCTAAAATAAATAACAATGAAGGAGTAACAAAATCGATGAATCCAACCAGTCATGGTTCCAATAACCTAGAACTTCCTTGATATAGCTGACCAATCAGACGAATAGTAAACCATGATGCTCTTGCAGCATCTCAACCTTTTTGGGCCGGGTCGAAGAGAAGTGGGCCCAACAAGGCCCGATTAGGACGTCGCCGCTTGTCATTGTCCAAGCAGTTGCTGGATTGGAATATAAATGAATATTAGGGTTTCTGCAAATCCAGCTGATCTCATAAAAATTGAAACTTGAAGCAGCAATTCGATTTCGTCGCCGGTGGGTTGGTCAAAGGATTGGTTGTGTGTGTGTGTAGGTAAGTGAATTGAAATCACAACTGTTCCGGGGCCATTGATTTGGGAGATAGTGAAGAAGAACAACTCGTTTCTTGTGAAGCAGTTTGGAAATGGCACTGCCAGTATCCGATTCAGCAAGGAGCCTAACAATCTATACAATTTTAATTCCCACAAGCACTCTGGTAATTTTTGATTTTCCAGATAATCATTATTATACTGAAATAAATGCATTGCAGCTGAATCATGTAACAAATATCATCAAGAAATGACTTGATGATATATTCTTACTATCTGCTCTGTAACTGAGGCTTCTTGATTTGAATCTGTGTCAAAGTTTATGCCTAATGGTTTGCCTATGTGTTGTGATGATTGTATAGTATGTGAATCTGTATATGGGTTAGATTTCATATCTTGCTAAGTAGTGATTATTTTTCGGTTGCAGGATTGGCTAACAAGAAGACTGTGAGCATTCAGGGACTTGTTAAGGATAATGTAGTTGTGTTGGCCACCACCAGGACAAAGAAGCAAAACAAGCCGAAGCTTTTGCTCAACAAGTCGGTCATGAAGAAGGAATTTAGCCGCATGGCCAAGGCGGTGACCAATCAGGTAGGTTAATAAGTGTATTGAAAATAAGAGGGTGTTTGCTTTGGTAAATTCTTTTCCTTAAGTCCATCACAAGTCATCATTGATTCTCGCATGTATAGAGTTGTCTGTTTCAGTTCAAATAGTATTGATCGGTTTGATTTTTCAAGAGTGAACTGTGACGATATACTGTGATCAGTGTACTTGTCTTCTGACTGTTTTCTTCCGCTGTTTTGGTATTACCATTTGTACTTTGATATTTTAGGTGGGTGACAACTACTACAGGCCTGATTTGAAGAATGCTGCGCTTGCTAGGTTGAGTGTTGTTCACAGGAGCCTTAGAGTTGCAAAGTCTGGCCCCAAGAAGAGGAACAGGCAGGCAACAAAAATTCCAACCAGGAAATAAGCTAACGAAACAGTGTCTTTGATGTCTTGGTTTGTGTGGACTTGAGATTACTAGTGTCTTATGAGTTTAAACAAATCCATTTTGAAGCTTCCATCCTTTTTTTTTACAAATTTACATGAACTTGATTTAGAGAGCGACTGATTCTGATTGAAACTGCATTGCGTTTGACTGAGAGAGTGTTTAGTTCTGTTAACATTCATGTGGAATAGTGTAACAATAACTGTAAAACTCACTATATTGCAGCTTCCTTCTCTGAAGTTCTTGTAAAACGTTATAATGTTCTTGTAATCCTCGGATGTTTGTCAGTCCAAAAAAGATAGCTGAAATATCAGCATCCATAGGTAGGACTTAGAGGGGTAACACAAAGTTTGAAGCTCACAAAAATGCAGGTATCGGATGATTCTATAAACCTGGAGTAGTTGGCAAAAAAAAAAAAATGGTTCATGAAACACTAGGTTATACAGTTTTTTTCACAACCAAATAAGCGCAGCCTACAAAAACCTATTCTATGTAGGATTAGGTAACAACTCTAGTATACTATTTACTCCATCTTCTTGATCACTGATAAGAACCTCTTTTCACCAGATATGCTTCTCAGTAGCTGTTTAGAACACATGTCCTGGGCTTGTGTGGCATTCTTGACTCGGTTTGCTCTTACCCAGGCAGGTTCCTGTTGGGAAATTGCAATTGTAAGGAGTTAGTGCTTGGATGATTATAACTCAACAGACTGAAATGCTCAATGCAGACAAAATATATTACCTCAGGGACAAAACGTGAAAACCCGAATTTAATGAGTAGCAGCACATGTTCCATGACAAGGATTGCGGCAAGTCCTGGTTCTACTTTCCATTTGCCTTCTACATCGTACAAGCACACGAGAAGCACACAATTGGTGCATATTGACATCACCATCAAGAACTGCAGTTTTCAGACAAGGTGAAGTCCTGTTCAAGCTCACATCTTTTTATTAAATGCCCAACACCATATCAAGCATACATAAAGCCTGACCGTTATGTGATACCTGAAATATATTCAGCCAAGCCCCTATTGTTGCTGCAGCTCGAGGGATAGGTCTTTTCAGCATCACCAGAAGCTTCAATGCATCAGTTCTAATTTCAGTGACATTATTCTGTCCAAGCAATATTCTTGCATCAGCTTAAACTCCACAACAGTTCCTTTAAATTTGACAGAGCGAAATACTTGTATACTTGACTCACCAAAAGAGAGAAGGTGAAAGCAAGTGGGAATGCACAGGCAAACATCATAATCATTCCGAATTGTAATGCCAGCTCCAACAAGTCTACAGACAGTAAGATGTCAAATCATGGTACACACTGAATAGATTAAAATATTGCAGATAAGTGGCAGCAAGATTGAATGTCTGGTTTGGTAAAATATAGCATCGCCATTAGCTTCTGAGATTGATTTTGAGCCAGGAAATCACAGAAGAAAATCACAAGACAAATAAGAAAGTACCATCAAAAAGTCCATCTTCCAGTTCCTTGCCGATGCTAGCAACATAGGCCGGTTTCAGGTACTCTTTCTCTACTCTAGACGTAAACCGAATCTTTCCAGAATCTTTGTCATGCTTTCTCTTATACCTAGTGGTCACACAAAGCAACTTGATAGCACCCTTCATGGTTTCAAGAACTTCAGCACAAATGAAGTTATGGCAGGATTGAGGTGAAGAAGCTAACCTGACAGCTTTGTATTTCTTATAGCTATATTTGAGATACGGCACAGAGTTCTCCACCAAGTTCTCCAGCACCTGGGGAATTATATCTATACATAAGCTAGCATTTCACATATGAAGATTCTACAAGTTTGAATCTAAGGCCTACCTCAGACAGTATCAATCGCTGAATCAAGACTTGGCGCAATGTCTTCAAATTTCGATGTAGAAGAGCATGGTAGAAAATACCAATGTACGATTGCATAAAATAAAGGCCAAAGACCTGCAAATAGTATAACATTCACCAAAGAAGTTGCCCCACTGAGGTAAATTACTCGAGGAAACGAAAGTAATGGATTATTCTTTATTTAGAGAAAAGGCACAAAAACCTTGTAAACAAGGCTATTGGCCTGATACTCAGTACATCTGTTGTTTTCTTTTTTGATGAGCCTGACAGATATTCTTCCACCCATTTGTGTGAAGTAATTAATAGCTACCAGATATACAGCTGTCAATCCAAACCTGGAAGAAAAAAGTTTGCAATGTTCATAAACAGTGATCATCCAACTATACATATAGTAAGTAGTAGCACCAACTCTAGAAGGTTCTATTAGAAGGCTAAACACACTACACTCCTATTTTTTTCTTTTGAAAAGCGTAAAGACGAAGAAACAAATTCTATTTATTACAGCGACGAAGAATCAAATTATCACTCATCACATTAAGTGCGTGCATACGAAAAACTCCACCTCACAGAAAATGCAGATTAAAACAACAAAAAATACAGATTCTTACTTGGCAATATCCGATTCAATAACCTCATAAAGATGAGCATAAGTGAGTTCAAATGGCAGTTGGAGACATATAATGCTCAATATGATAATGGCGTCATTTCTGAATCTCAAAAGAAACCCAAACCACTCATTTCGTTGAAACGTTTGCTTCACTTTGGCAATGTCAGTCCCAGAATTTCTTAAGAAATCTGCAGGTATTAGTACAGAGTTTGCTTCTGTTTCCAGAAGTTTCCCCTCAGCATCCAGTTCAACTACAGAACCAAGTTGCCATCTGTGAAAAAGATATACAGAGGGATTACTACATAGAGCCACTGTAAGAAGTGCTCTACAAATTGAAGTTCTGGTCCAGCGAAACTACCTTGCCAAAAGAGCAGAATTTTTTCGCTTCCAGAACTGGAAAAATATAATGGCCCATAGTGTTACAGATATGAAGAACACAGGTAGTACCAGCAACTGCAGAGATCTGCAAGGTTTTTGAGCCAACATTATAAAATATCATTTAAAGACAAAAAGTAAACAATGAAAGAACATGCGGAAACATTTCAGGCTTTGAGTATGACTAACCGAAAGTCAACAAGTTGCACAACAATCCCAAGCACTGCTGGAAAAATCATCCACCTTGTATACATTCCAAGGAACGCAAAGTATGTCGCAATCTGTGAACAAATGCAAAACACATGACGCTGTCGCTGGGTGGCTTTGAGAAGAAGAAAAATAAATTCTAGAAAGCCATGGAGTGTGCCTTAGTTCCAAAATACGATTGAATTTCGTTGATTGGCTGTTCAGTGAGGTCCCACCAGTTCAGAGCCCAGTTCCTCAGAAGCCATTTCCTATTAGTTTCAACTGCTTCGACAAAATGGAAAAGAATGTGAAAATCAGTATATACTGGTCAGTGTCAGGAACGAACTGTAGTCCAATCATACCGTGTAAAGGAAAGACTTTCTTAACGATGCCTTCTATTTCCAATTTCATCAGCAGAGATTCACCCACATTCCAGAAGAATCCCTTCCCATGTGATCCCATAAAAATACTTGACTTATTACAGTTTGACTGGCCATTAGAAGGATATTAACTCAACATGCAGATGTGATCTTATAAAGTAAGAAAGTAAGAGACGGTAAAGTGCATGTTACAAATACTGTTGTTAGTCAGGTTCCAAAAAAGTCAATAAATAATTTATACTTGAAGGCGCTAATGACACTTCATATGTGTTTCTGATATAAATCACAAAGTAAAGAACGGCCACTGTGCACAGTGTAGAGACTCACAATGCCATATATCAAATGACGATAACAGCGAAACCGCTCAGACCAGCTAAATAATGAGCCATCAGGCTGTCTAACAAAAGCATCGACTTCCTCCCATTCAAAAGACAGGTCCATTCCTGAAATATATACAAACACTATGCCTAAGCTTCACATGTAGTGGGACTGGAGGACCTCTCCAACGTCAAAATTCAGTTCACATTACCGATTTTCGTTCTTTTCTTCAACTGGATTTCGGCGGCTACCCTTCCCAAAATTTCCATCCGCGCAGCTACCTGCAAATAAAGTAAGCAATCTAGCGACAACCAACTGACCAAACTCAAACATAAACATAAAAACCTGAAGATAACAAACCTTTATAAAATCATCCGAGAGACCTTGAACTCTCTCAACAAGAAGCCCAGCCTTCCTAAACTCTTCCACGAGTACCTCAACACCATCCGCGTTCAAATCTTCCTCACCCGAGCTCTTCTTGGGAACCACAATTCCAATCTCAAAGTCAGCTTCCTCTCCAACTCCAACCATTTTACCAATAATCCAAAACCCCAACTCTATCTATCCTACTATCCTTCAACAACCATCTAACTTAAAGAGCTTTTTCGATGCAACCAATGAAATTAAAAACCCTAACAACACCAACACTCCAACAACTAAACAATCAACACAAGAAGGTCAAATAACGCAGTAATGACAACAACCCATTTCACAAAATGCAGCAGCACGGCGCGGTTGGGTTTCACGCAATTCAAAGTCGTCAGCTTTTCTTGGTAAATAATCAAGAACTTCAAAAAGAACGCAACTTCCAAAGCATTGGACAGAGCCCCTCTCCTCGTCCTCCAAATCCGATCCACTTCTCTGTAACTGGAGTTTGAAGAAGGAAAGAGATGTTGATATGTTGATGGCGATGGAATGGGAGAGAATGGAATTGATTTGAGGGCGCAGGACAAAGAGGAAAATGATAAAAATTGAATCTTTGGTAGAAGTAAAATGTTAGTTTTAGGGCTTTTTTTTTCTTCACATTTTGTCATTTTCGATTAAACAAAGGGATGATACCAAAATGAAGAAGCTTGCTTATTTGTCATCTTTTCAAAATTGTGGAGTACTTACTATTAAGCATTATCGAAAATCATCCGTCGTGAAGTATGAGTTTTTTCAAAAATTATTCATAAAAATTGATATTATTCAAATATACTCTAAAAAAATATGTTTATGATGGATTTGAATAATACTGTATAATTTTTTTGAGTGATTTTCGGTAACTAACCCTTACTTTTTACAATAATGTTTAGTTTGGAAGAAATTCAGTTGCAGCTTCAAAATGGCAAGTCGTTTAAAGAAGAGAATTTAGTGTTGTGCTGATTGTCATTCATATTTGGCAAAATATTTTTCCATTTAGGTTAATTGTTTATTGCACACTGAAATAGGAGATGCCTTAATGTTTATTAACCAAGTGGTTTAATGGAGTGTGGTTTTGGGAACATGATTGTTGTTTTTTGGATTAGGATCCACAACTGCGAGCTTCCTGCAAAAATTTTCGGATATGACTTTTATCTAATAATCTATTAATGATTAATGAACCCGTTCAAAATGACATTATCTTCACCTAATATTTTAAATAACTGTCATGTTTTATTTCGCTGCTAATAGCAACCGACAGATTTGGATCACATACCTTCTTTTTTTGGGTTTTAAAATGTGCTTTTTTAGACGGTTTAATTGTGTTAAATCATCAATTGATTATCTACATTGCAACAAAACAAATCATTTTTATATGAGCTTGTTGACATTTCATTCATAAACATCATGGTTCACTTGGTTACTTTTATGAATATTATGAATCAAAATAATAGGGAATTTGCATATTTAATGATGTGTTGATCGCAACACATTCGAAAATTCTATGCTCTCAGATGAGAATTTTACACCCCCCAATGCAAAATGAAGTTTTTTGAACTCGTTAATAATAAGATTGAAACAAGATGTGAGCTCAATGTGTGTTGAATTCAATAATACTATGAAAGGAATAGGTCATACGGCTCTGATTACAGTCCGTATATAACTGGCTCTGCATTGCACATTTATTAAAAAATTTAACCAACTCACGCATAAATTCACCCAAAAACATCTAAGACATAACTTTATCTGGGTTATTTATAGAAGCATGGAGAATTAAAATTCATACAAAATATGCAGTAAGGTATGTCATAAGGCCTAACCTTACCTTTAGGCTTGTTATACTCAGCATATCGGAGATTGGTTTTATGTACGTAAATTATAATGCAGTAGGATATTGCCTGCAAGTCTATTCGAGCAGTATGCTGATGGAGTGGATTTTGACGGCGAAGTTATAAGTGTACGTGTCGGAGGTCATCACACAACGGCACAAAAATGGGAAGTGGGTATCCAGCTTCGGAAGGTTACAAAAAAGCTGCTTATGTTCGAAACATTAAAGTTATGGACAAGCGGCCACATTACATTTGTTGAAAGGGGAATCCTTGAGATTGATTAAAACCTTAGATTTACTTTGTTGCAGTTGTAATGACTGGTTTCCTTCCCTGCGTCACGTTTGGTCAGATTGCAGAGGTACTCAGATGAAGGAGGAATGAGTAAGGCTCTCAGCTCTCTTGTATTGTTAAAGTGGATTAAATCTGTATGCATTCCGATGACTGAAAGAGATTTCCTTTGTCTTTTCTGATCAGCTTGTTTCGTTGGAAGTTTCATATATATACTTTGATGATGCCCGCTTTGTGCTCACAATGGGTCATGGGATCAAAGTACAGAACAATATTGAGGAAGAAGTACACAACCTGGTGGAAGCCCCATACGAAGATATCGTTTCTCACATCTTCTACGATCACATACTATCATACTTCTTAAATTCTTTCACCAGCTCCATCCCGTAGTCTCTCATCAAGTATGATGTCATATTTGTCGACAACCCATGGCATGCCATCCTTTCAAGAGCAGCAGTTGCTACCAGAACACACATGCAAATACAAAAATGAAGTGAAAATGGCAAGATTTCAACTTAACCAAACAAAGCTGATTTAAACAAACATACCTAGTAATAATATTACTTAGGTTAAATGTTATCAATGTTGGATGATGAAGTCAAATATCCTCATTTTGAGTGACATGGAGAAACTGTGTTTATCAACTTCAACAAGTGTCAGCAGACAAAGGCTAGCAGGTGGATTAATGAATGCAATAGATGGGCATTTGTACACTGCATATTGTTAGAGGCACACATTTTTTACCCAGTAATAATATTACTTAGGTTAAAAGTGGCATCAAATTCATAGATGATATTTTATTTATTGATGATGTATGGTTCCAAGTTCCAACAACAGCTTAAAGACAGATTACAAACCAAAGGCATGGCATAGACAAGGTCCTTTAGATTTTATTACTGACACCACAAAAAAACTGAAGAGGAGCCACCTGATGGACAGTGGAGACATTCATAGCTGTCATATCAATGCTTTGTGATGTGATCCTAATTACTGCATGAATCTCTCCACTCTTGCAGTGTCTTTATAGCAACTCCAACATTTTTCATGTCCAGGATATTTGCTGTTAATAAGGAAACAGGTACAAACTATTATCAGACATCAAAATTGATGACCCAAACAAAGATAAAAATGAAAATGCAGTAGCTACATATGATGATGTATACTAATAATAATCTTTGAACAAGGAAGATATTCATCAAACAGGGAGCCTTTAACATGATCAAATAGAAAGGCTCACCCTTATGAATCTCTGGTGTGGCAGCAGCAGTGGCATCAACTAGTACGGAAATGGACTTGTAATCTAGCGCTACCGCATCAAATACTGTTTGTCGAATGCAGTTCGGCGTCTGCAGACCTGAAACCTCACGAAGAGTCATGTCATCATAGTCCATCCATAAAAGATATAAACATACCATGTTTTCTCACTCACCGGCAATAACTAAGCTGTGAATCCCCAAACCTTGAAGAAGTGAATGAAGGTGAGTGGCAAAGAAAGCACTAAAACGAGTCTTGACCAACTTATAATCGCCTGGTTCAATCATTAGTCCATCAACAAGTTCCGCACCGACACTGCCTTTGACTGTTGGACCAACTTTCCCAGGAGTAGTATACAAGTGCCTCCTGAATTGCTCAACATCTCTTCCGAGTGGATCGTGTTCCCGGACAACCTACAGAACATTCTATCTCTCAGCTGAAATACGAATCAGGTTAAGTAAAAACAAGAAAGAGGGTAAATACAAAGTAAAGTAATTGGATGACCCAAACAAGAAGAGCGCCGTGAATTCTGGAGTGTTGAACAGCTGCGAGGACATTGGGGACAACAGCCTTGCCACCGTTGACACAGACGGGACTTCGGTCGTCTAGGAAATCCTTCTGCAATGCCTTTGTTTAGTTAAATAATAGCGAAGCAGAAAGAATTAATAATGGAAGTGGAAAAAAATTGAGCATCAGGGTTTCACCTGCATGTCGATGACGAGCAAAGCCGTGCCGCTCAGACGATCCGACGACATGGCCGAGGATGATGAACGACTCGGGGCTTGTCACGTTTGAGTCGGTGTGAACCGATCCAGATTTTAGGTATAAAATGAGGGGTATCCAGTAATAACTCTGTAAGTTACGAAAATACCCTTGATTTAAATTTGTCTTCGTATGCGAAATGAGAGACTTTATGGTCATTATATTTCATTAGTACTATACTTCATTGCCTTCCTATGAGAACAATGTGGCACAGAGGAGGCATAAATACCTCCTTAAAACTGCGAGAGGTCTTTAATTCTAGGGTCCGTTCTTTTGAACTGAACTGAACAGAAATTTTAAAAATAATTAATAAATTACATTTGATTATTATTTTTTATTTTAAAAATAGTT
>JAWWMW010000713.1:119716-142057 GCA_035048345.1 Echeveria elegans
CGGGGATGCGTTGCGCTGTTTCTTTCTATCTTCTCAAATTATCGCTCTTTCTATTAACCATAAAAATGTTACATTTTCCCTAGCACAAATAAATATTTTTATATGGGCCAAAAATGATACATTTACCGCAACTCTTTGAGTTGCTTATGGATGACTCTTTCGCTTTCAAATTTGAGGTTTCGTCTCATTTTGGGAATGGTGGAGCTTAGGTTGATGACTAAGCTACAACAGTGGTTCTTTAGTTTGACAGTAAAAGTTATCAGGAAAGAGATTAAGGCATAAGGAGGAGTGCGAGTGAGCATTTTAGTGAATGTCGTTTCTGCTTCAGAGTGATATTCAGGTGTGGGAAGGACGATTAGAAGATATAACGCATTGTTCACTTTTTTAGGTAGACTAACATGGAGTCTAGACTAGAGATGGCTGGCAGGATCTGTATGTGGATGTCAGGGACGGAGCTAGGCTCATTTTACTTGGGCTGCAACCCAAGTTATAGTCGGAAAAAGAAATTATGTGGCGTGAGATGACATGATTCGAACCTGAAACCAAGGGGGAACTCAAACATTAAGCCACTCTAAATCTCCAACTCCACTACTCTTCCTATATGTTTCAATTTTAGCCACACTTATAAGTAAATCCTGCCTCCGCCACTGGTGGATGTGTCCATCATGTCCCATTTCGTCGGAAAAAGTGGAACGTGAGAGTCACGGGAGGCAGATAGGAGAGCAGAGAAAAGAAAGATTTATAAGTACGAGGTCGGTTGTTCAGCTAAAAGGATTATTTTATTAAACTTTTTATTATGGAGTCCTTAGAAGGTTTTGCTGGAAGAAGAGCGGATCGACTAATCAGGACATTAGCGGCTAGGTGGGCTGAAGCCAAGGGTATGGAGCCCCCAACTACTCTCTTTATCTTGAGACAAAATTATGTTCTCTCGTAGAAGACCTTGACAGATGAATTCTTGATATGAAGTGACTGGATGATCTGTTTTATTTCATTTATAATTGACTTTTTGAGTTATAAAAAATCCATCATTTTACTATAACTAAAATTATTAATTATTAATTCATGTGTATCCGGTGCACAGGATAAACCCTAAACACCAGATAAATTTGATCCGTGTGCCAAACATGTCCTTCGTTGGTGTAGAGACTCCATGGACACAGATGGTTGACACATGACCCTCTAAAAATATAAATTCAAGTCACTCAACCCTAACTATCCCTTTCAGTTAGAGGACAGTTTTGTCCAAAAAAATGTGTCTTCTCTTGCCCCGCCACAAATCTATCTGGTCAACACTACGACCGTCCTTCTCTCTAGATGGTCATCATCACAGAAACACCCGACGAAATTCAAAAATTCTGCCTCTCTCCTGAAATTCGATCGCAACCACCCTAATTTTCATTTTTAGTTTTGTGCAAAGGATATCAACTATGTTCGTGGTCGCCTGAATTTGTGTCGTTGTTTGTGAGTTTTTTGCCTGATTGATTTATGTCATGAAAAGCTAAGGGATTAGATAACATAATACACAAGAGGATTAACTAGTGGGAACATATACAATTCAACCATTTTGGATTAGAATGAATCCAACTGACCTCTATCTCACCATTAGCTCAATGTCATGCATGCAAGACAACCATAGATAAATTCTAATTTAACATACTCAAACATATAACAATTAAGGTTCAAAATGTCCTCTTGAACTCCTCTATTCATCAAAGATCCCTCAACCGAAATCGGCCTTCAAGGTGTACTTCGAGGGCATGAGACTGGTGCTTGCTTCAACCGTCGCGCCTCCATTCCATTCAATCTTTACTTGATCAAAACACCAAAAACAAAAGGTCAAGGAAGAGTAGGAACCTTGAAATCACTATGGATGAGTCAAATTGACATGCATGTCAAATTTAAGAGTAGATATCGGTAGAAGACACCCTAACCAATAGATTCAAACAACAAGTTTGTGGACAAGATAAGGATCTATGATGGAATTATTCAGTTCCGATAAAGAAAGACCGAAAAACTAAAACAAGTAAAAGTAAGGAAACTAAAAAAAAATTAAAAAAACTAAGCTAGAGGAAGAAACTACTAGGGTAAAGAAAGAAGGCCACCGGAGAAGCTCTTCCTCCACCCGGAGAAAGCTTTGGGGGAGGAAAAGAACCTGGGCTTGTAGAGGGAAGGCAGAGAAAAAAATAAAGAGGAAATTTCCTCAGTAGTGAGTCTGAGAGTTCACGTCGTTGTTTGTGGGTTAATCGCATCTGGGTTTGTGGTTTGTTCGCGTCTGTGTTTGTGGTTCCTCATTTGAGTTGACAGGTTCATTTAGTGTTTTGTGTTCCACTCGAACCTAGTTTTGATTTGATTTCGTCTTGGATTTGTTGTACTGATTTATGGTTTTGTAGTTGGAGGGTTTACAATTGCAGAGGGGGTCGATCACCGTTGTAGCAGATTTTGGATATGCAAATGATAAATAATACTCCCTCCGTCCCATTATATAGTTCTCATTTCCTTTTTAGGCGTCTCAAAATATAAGTCACATTTCCTTAAATGAAATTTTTTCACTCACATTTACACTCTCTCTCCAATCTATTCACTTTCCACTCATTCTATTTTCTACTTTTACCTCACATAATACAATTTTCTTAAAAAACTTGTCAAACTTTAAATGAGATCTATATAATGGGACGGAGGGAGTAGAGAATACCAAAAAGATTGCACTTTGTCGGCTACCATTTCATGCAGCAGCATCCGAACATACTGTGAGACGTCGCTCTTCTGCAATGGCGTGTAAGAAGACCCATTTTCGTCGACAGGTTTGCATGTTCAGCTATTGTGACCCGATTTCTTGCAAGTCAAACATAACATTCGCCGCTTCGCTTTCTTAATGGGGCAGCGTCACCAATTTTCCTTTTTCCAGACCCCTTAGTGTGAATGTACTTGGGTTGTGCAGCGCCCAATGACCCATCCCCATCAGCAGCATTATTTGACATAAGCGTGTCGCCGATTGGTGTTTTAATAAAGCCATCAATTGGTCTTTCTTTTAGAGGGAACATTACTAACTAGTACAACTGAATGGAGACGTGAAGGGGGAGAGATGATGTTGTATCTCATTTAATGCATGGGCACTATTATCAGCTTACTAGTGGGTGTCTCATCATCCCGACGGAAATGTGAAGAACAGATGATTGTGGTCTGAGTCCGTAAGGTCTGTATAAAGTTAAATTTAAAAAATTAAAGATATGGGCAAAATCGAAAACATCTATTTGACTATACGGTCATGATCCTATTATAAATTTTTAATTTTAAACGAGTGATTTTTTTATTAATTTAATGTTTAATTTTTAAATTTAAAATAATTTTGGAATGTTTATTTTTAAAATTTTCAAATTTTAAATGGGTATTTTTTTCATATTTTGTCTTATTTCTATTTTGTTCTATTTGACTATTTCTATTTTGTCTTATTCCATAATTGATTCAGCGACGAAAATATATGATTTAACGATGAAAAAATCTCGTCACTATATGTGTGGTGGTGAATTGTAATCTATTATATATACTAGCGTATCGCCCGTCGTCCCGACGGGAATGCGTCATCCCTAATGTGAAATCGAACAGGTCAAATATGGACGAGATTCGATTTATTAATTTTTGGGCCCGTGTGGTCAGTGTAATTTAAAATTTAAAATTTTTATTTTTTAGTGGGTCGGGTTGGGCCCTTGTGTTATGTGGAAATTTAAATTTTTAATGGGTCGGGCTGGACTCGTGTGTTTCTCTAAAAATTTAAACGGGCCTGTGTGTTCTGTGTAAATATAAAATTTTATTTTTTAATAGACCGGGCTGGCCCCGTGTTGTTAAAACCCTATCAAATAAAATTTTTAATTTTTAATATTTAATAGATCGGGCCTGATCCGTGTGGTCTGTGTAATTATAAACTTTTAATTTTTAACTTTTAATTTTTAATGGATCGGGTTAGGTCCGTGTGGTTTGTGTAAGAATAAATTAAAAAATTTAAAGGTAGGGACAAAATGAGTAGTTCATATTTTGAAAGTCCGTTCATCATATTCTATTATATAATAGATTTTGTCTTATTCATATTTTATCATATTTCTATTTTGTCTTATTCCATAATTGATTCAGCGACGAAAATATATGATTTAACGACGAAAAAATATCGTCACTATATGTGTGGTGGTGGATTGTAATCTATTATATATATATATCGGAAAGAGAAGCTCTTATGCCGAATATGCCCTCAAATACGGGTGGTTTGAAGGAATGAAAAACTGCACGTGATGAGGAGATGAATAAATGAGGAAGGATAGAAACTGTACTTCTTTGCATTGCATAGCTTCAATGATTTCAAAACTCTTCGAATACTATACTGAGGAAGCATGATTTCAGAAATATACGGATGGTCATTAAAATGTGAGTAAAAAGTTCCAGATGCATCTCTCCACTTTGCACACTTGCAAACAATCAGTAATCTACTAGAGCTGACGTTAGAAGACACCAGGAAACATCAAATGAGGAAAGTTTCGGGTAAGACCCCATCCAATGAGACAATGAGTAAATCCATAATTGATAAAATGGTTTCACATAAGGAATGAATGAGGGGTTTCATAAAAAAGCTCAAGTCTCATGTCTCGTTACCTATGCTTTGACAGATGCTTTACTCTCCCAAAAAGGGTTTGGTTCATTTATATGTGAATTTTTAACCACTCACTGCCCACCCAATACCTAGTTCTCTTCCACTTCTTCACTATCCTGCAGAATGGCTCCCTGTCTCTTAACCCTGTCCAGTATTAATACTTCAGCCAAACTGATTATAAGAAACACCCTAAAGCAAACATTCAGAATAATGATGCAACCCAACCTTCGATATGCTGGTACAACAGGATTATTAACTATTTTTCGGGTTGGTGCCTTTTCTGTAAGCAACAAGAATCAACAGTCATACGGGAGTACAAGAATTAAGACTCGCAAGTAAAAAACCTTTTCATATCTACATAGCCCCTAGTGTACTTGCTCAGCCCAATGTAAAATTTTGATCAAACACACACTAGGCGAGCAACCAAGACATTACCATTATTATTCACCATGGTCCATGCTTAGCTTTAGAGACACTATTATGAGTCAAAGCCAAGTTGTAAAGTCTCAATGCAAATGACTAGTTTAAACCTTAAAACTACAAAGCACTTCATGCACATATGAGTTTATATTCTACCATCACCTGGAGACATTTCCAAGCCACTATTTGAGAAAGAAACCGACTTCTCATTTCCATCATTGACGGTGTAGTTGCGTTGTTTATGGGGCTCCGACTCCAAGGTTCGGGCACTGTTACTCTTTTCCGGTAGCATAAAGTGATAAAGAAATCATGTAATGAGAATACAATAGTGGCAGCAATTCAAAAATTATGTGAACATGCATACTTGCAAATAAGGCAAATATTACAACTGGGATACAATACAGACAATCAGAACACAGCAAAGACAGCTCTTTCCAATAAAATCTACACCAATGGGTTGTGCGTTGTACTTAACACCAATACTTTCCAGTTCAGTATTCCAAATTATGTCCATATCAAGAGGATTTGATATGAAAAATCTAATAAGCATCTTCACTGAATGAACTGTATAGTGTATGGGTAAGTCATGATTCAGAATAGTGCAGGGTACTTAAGCACTCAAACAGATCTAAAACTTCAAGGAAAATGCATAAAGTTGGAGGAGAGGGTGATAATTTTCAGAAATGAGAAGACTAATGTTCAGGGGTAGAAAAGATGTCAGTCTAAGACGCAATATTAGCGGTCAACTCAACAATCAAAGCTCATTGCAAATAGGATGATAATACAGACCATTTAAAAAACTCAAAATAAGTGTGCTTATGTTCTAGCATATAAATTGTTCGGTAAGCTGATTGCTGTAGCAAGTAAGGCAAGGTAAGTGAATATATACGAGTTTGAGGTTGAAAAAAGGGTAGGATACTTGGATTAGCTAAGTAATTAATATAGGTTATACAAATTGGTAAATGTGATGTACACCTAATGCATGCTTCATTTGTATACCTGCACTTCTGAAATTGACTTCTTTAACCGGATCAAAGATTCCCCGTCTATTAAAAACACAAAGACATCAACTTCCCAAATGCAGAATATTAAAAACCATCTGATGGTAAGCAGCTTCCCAAAAGTTCAACTGAACTGAGCATTTCTGGAACGAAGAAAATAATTACGAGAAGCAAAAATATTAACTGCAACTATTCACTTGCAGAAACAGGATTGCTGATTTATGATAAATTGCGAAAGAATGCAATCTATAGTTAACTGAAAAGGATACACAACAAAAGCAGGAAAAACCTTTTGCAATTGAATCTTTCAAGTCCTTGTACACTTCAAAGAGTTCAACTGAAAATTTTGAAATGGCCTCAACCGCATCAGAGCCAGAAGTTTAGAAAGATTTACATAAATAAGCGGCATTCCTTTAGATTTATGAGCAACTAACTTCGCAGAAACAGAACCTTTGAAAACAAAGTAAAGTTAGTCCAAGTACAGAAATAAGCGATTCCAACACGGACGAAAATGCAGCCTTACTTGAACCAAAGTTAACACTAAAAATGTTTTGCTTATACAACAGGAAAATTTGAATCCAACACGTATTAATGGTGACAGATACTAACCATCTGATTTGGGTTTTTCGCGTAAGACAAGTTTTACATCATCAGAGTTAAATGATGATGTAAGATAGTCTACAAACTCCGGCCAGGCACCACCAATGCCAATGTCCTCTCCCTGGAAAAACCAACAATGTCAAAACAAAACAAAAAAGAATAAAAAAGCTAGAGAATATACACAACCAGTTCGTGGAGCTGCTCCAGTGATTGAACAGCTTGCCATGTATTCGATTGAAAATCAGTGACGCAAGTCGTGAGGTGACTTGCATACACTCTAAACAGAATCCGTCTAGTCGGCATACACTCCGCCGCTCCTCCTCTCGCTTCCCCGAATATTTTCTCGAATTCTTCCAGTCCGGATCCGGCCATCAACGCCGACTGGAAGAATCTCTAACCTGATCGCCGTCGCCGTTAGCGCACCTTTCGCTTCTCCTTTTCCCTTTTTTTATATATAATAAATCATTAAAAAAAACGTAAATTAATTATTTATCCACATTTGATTTCGACTGGAATCGATTCATTGGATTCGAAGCATCTGGAGAATTCTGATGGCGTTTTTGATTCGGAAATCGAAGCTGCTCGGAAGTATCACTCCTACTCTTTGTGCTGCTGGTAGTGGAATTGGATTCCAGATTCCTCATTGTATGTTTGCGCCACTCACTAGGGCTTCCAGTTCCAGCCACCGTTATCGTCATGACTTTGACAGCTCGGTAATGCTACTTTCTCTTTACTTGGATCCACCATTTATGTATGCTTTCAGTAAAATCCTTGCAAAGTGGTTTATATACTTTTTTTGTGCCTGATGTAGAGAATGAAGATGGAGTTTACAGGAGGAGAGATCAAATTTACATCCCAAATGAGTTTCTTACCTGAATCAGCGAAGGAGAGGGTGCATTGCTATCGTTTGCTTAATGATGACGGGACGAAGATCACCAATAATGATATAGTCGATGTATGGTTTTGATTTATCTTGGTGCCAGAGAAAGAAATGGTGCCGTGAGTTGTAATGATATTTTATTCTGTACAATGGACAGTTATTGATGTCCTTTATGGATTTATAGGTTAGTAATGAGACTGCCTTGAAGATGTACACGGATATGGTTACTCTTCAGGCTATGGATGCTTTATTCTATGAAGCTCAACGACAAGGAAGAATTTCGTTTTATGCTACTACAACTGGTGAAGAAGCTATCAACGTAGCTTCAGCAGCTGCATTAACGCATAACGATATCATTGTCCCTCAGGTAATAAGAATGCAGCTTTCTGTGTGTGGTGCCTATTCTTACTGTTTGTATCATATTCCTGTAATTAAAATTCAAATGTGAGATCAGATGTTTTAAGGTTTGGCCATATGGTCTGCCGAAAACTAAATATTTTTAAATACCATGTGTGCAGTATAGGGAACCTGGAGCTCTACTATGGCGTGGTTTCACCATACAAGAATTCGCAAACCAATGCTTTGGAAACAAATTTGACTATGGAAAGGGCCGGCAAATGCCTGTCCACTATGGATCAAACAAGCTTAATTATTTCACAGTTGCATCGACCATTGCGTGAGTCATTATTTTCTTGTTTTGTTTTCCTAGTTTGTTCTTAATAAGCTTAGCTGAAAGTTGCTACTATTACTAAAGACTGACAGTTATGAGTCGCAGCTCACAACTTCCCCATGCTGTTGGTGTGGCTTACTCCTTAAAGATGGATAGTAAAGATGCATGTGTAGTGACATTTTTTGGCGATGGTGGTTCTAGTGAGGTGCACTATACTTTTCTATCACCCTCAGTTCGTCTTCTGTTTTTTTTTCTTTGCGATCTTTCAAATTGATTTGAGGAGAGCTCCACTAGTTTTGGCACCTTTTGTCCTGTTAATTTTACTACACGTTATATACATTTTTTGTTTTGAGAAAAAAAGTAACTGGGGAAGAAAAACCTGTTTCCCACCATCATCACTTTATTGAGTGTCGTGGGTGCACGTGTTGTAAAATAATTAGACAGTGCAGTGCTCTTCTATGCATATCTCCAAGCCATCTGGTTTTCTTTTGCGTTATTGCAGCTTTGCCTGTCTTTTATCTTCTGTTTGATGCCTCTAATAAAATTTCATATTGGAAGGGAGATTTCCATGCTGCCCTGAATTTCGCTGCTGTTATGGAAGCTCCAGTTATTTTTATATGTCGAAACAATGGCTGGGCAATCAGTACTCCTGCCGAGGACCAGTTTCGAAGTAGATGCTCCCCTAATTCAGAACTGTGTTGTCATTTTCTGAGATTCACATAGTGAGTAATATTTCAGTTTCATTTAACTGTTTTTTTTTCTTAACTGAGTTAGGTGATGGTGTTGTTGTGAGAGGGCAAGCTTACGGAGTTCGAAGTATCCGTGTCGATGGTAATGATGCTCTTGCCATGTTAAGTGCAGTCCAATCTGCACGTGAAATGGCAGTTGTGGAAGGAAGGCCCGTCTTAGTAGAGGTGGGTGTGTTATTGTTACATGCCTATGTTACTGTATTTGCAATTTTTAACTTGAAAGATTTAAAATTTGACTGTCTAACATTGATCTTCTGGTACTCAGGCCCTTACATATAGAGTTGGACACCACTCAACATTTGACGATTCAACCAAATATCGACCAGCGGAAGAGATTGAGTGGTGGAGGACTGAGCGCGGTCCAGTGACTCGGTTTAGGAAATGGATCGAAGGCAATAATTGGTGGAATAGTGATGCGGACTCAGAGCTCAGAGACAGAGTGAGGCAAGAGGTATGCCAGCGATGAAAATCAAACTAAATTGATTATCAAATGCTTTTAGTAAAATTATAAACCCATGCAGCCTAACTGATTTTTGTTGAAATGCTTTGTTTGTCCAGATACTGGATGCTATTCAAGTTGCAGAAAAGGCTTTTAAGCCCTCAGTTGCAGACATTTTCACCGATGTTTATGACATGCCCCCGTCAACCCTGTCAAAGCAAGAAGCTTCACTACGAGAAACCATCAGACGACATCCATTGGATTATCCTCCTGGATTTTCTTTGTAGCTCTGTATTTTAGTGCCATATATGATGAAATATGTATGGCCTTGAACTTGTCGAACTCGTATGTTGCCATTTTCTTTTATTTTGTATCTGTAAATTGATGTAGTTACAAACGAGTGCATGTCTCATCAAACTGGGAGAGTTATTAGATTACAAGTTACTGATCGTTAACGACATCTCTACTATGAACCACACCTATGGATGGCACTCTGGAAACGTCCATAGCGAACGAAGAATAACACTCCAAGCAACCGAAGAAATACATACAAGCAACGTTCTGAACGAACTAGCAAAGACGCTGTACGAAAGGTGAAAGAAGACAAAATTACAACAACAATAGTAGACTTTTGAACATATTGTATCATCGAAATCGAATCGAGACCAGCTTACAGGAAATAAATATACCACACATAACCTATAACTCGACTTTTGCAATCTCTTTTTGAGACTTAATCTTACCATAGTATTGTAAATTGTTTTTTATTACTCTGCAGTCTATACCAAAATAAGATCACGCAAAATTGCGAACCATTTAAAAAATATTTTTTACGCACTACATTTGGTACATTTTTTGACAGTAACGTTTCTTGTCACCTTTGTAAAACAGAAACAGTAATCATAATAAGGAGGAAAACAGGTACTTGTTACCTATATCGAACCTGTTTGAGTTTCTTCAAAAATGGGGAAATAATCCCTTCTCTTCAGTGCTCTTGCTTCTAGTTACTGCTTTCAGCATTGTTCATCCATTGAAACACCGTCAAGTACAAAACAATAATTTTAACAACACTCCATTTTAAGTCATCACTCTAGTTTTTGTTATATTTAGAGTTCTTTTTTCGCTGCTTGCCCTTGACATCCGTGGCTCGATTGTTTCCAGCTACTACCTCAGCAAATGCAGCTGTATTCTTTAAAGAAATAGTGTCATTTGTGTCATTCCTCTTATCACCTATGGTTACTGACTTATCTTTCAAACCACGGTAACCATCCTTGGTTAACTGCTCCTCCACCTCAGGAGGCTGGTAACTAGAGTGCAACTCTCGAACAGCTGAGAGAACGCCATCAGCTAGTGAATCTCTTTTCTCCTTACCTTTTCTTGACCCTTGTCCATTCATTGTTTCATTACCCAATGCACTGTTCACTTGTTTCCCATATCTTCGCATATTAGCATTGTGAATATCAAGAAGCTCTCTCTGCTTTTGAGGATCAGGACAGAGTCTCGCCAAATCAAGTACAAGATGTGATAAGCCAAAGTCCTCAACATACGCCAAATATATTTCAGAATCGATCAAACCCAGGCGATAATTTGCAGATATTTCTTTAAACCTTCCAAACTTTTCCTCATCATGTGCAAGTGCATCTCGCATCCTTTCTACCAGAGCTTTATTAGCTGCACTAACATCTTCAATTTTCGGCAACACTCCACTGCTGCTTACATGTGTTTTTTGTGCCTTAAGAACTGAAACTGGGGGAAAATCTGCCTCTAGTAGACTTGGTGCAGAGACAGAGTGGGTCATTTGCTTACTACCGCTTGGATTCTTTGAAGGGCTTGGTAAATGAGCAGATACCAATCTGGTGCTTTTGGCTGACCATGTTTCATTAGGTTGAGAACTCATTTGTCCATTCGAAGTAGGTTGAATAGATATTGCAGGCCAACCCTGGGAAGAACTTGTGCTGCCTCCAGATGATGCAGCATTACTCCCTGACACCCTACTCTGTGCAGCACTAGTGGTCAATATTGGGGCATTCTTAGCCATATCTCTAGGATGTTTGAAACCCCCTTGTGATGAAGACGAAGTCTCTGACGAATTAAGAACGTTGACTTTGTTTTTTTGACGCAAGTTGGCTGCCATGGTATTCATAGAAGAACTCCCACCTCCGTTCTTGACATTAGTTTGAACTAGGGTAGGACCCACTGCTAGAGGAGGGAAGGATGACTCTCTTAGTTGCAAGTTACTTGCATGATGTGAAACAGCTTGAAGGTATCGAGCTGGTTTTTCAGAATCAGTTGTCAAGGCTTCAAATGGTTGAACAATTGTATCAACATTGTCAGTGTCCCCCTCGCCCTGAGCTACTGGTGGACCATAAGACGATGATGTTGACGGAGGTGGATCATGCTGTGTACTTCTAGATATCATTGAATCCAAGCTGGCTTCAATAGCCGCAGAAAGTTGAGTATCAGGCGAATCACGACGAAATGTTTGTCCCCTCCCACGATGCTGGGCTCCTTGCTCACCACTTCTATATCTAAAACTTGTTGGTATCTGGAAATATCATAAATAAAGTTACCGACAATATGTGTTCAGTTTGATATTGCAGGACACAATGAATAACTAGAATTTCAGCTTTTCATTTCCCAATAGCTAAAATTAACACTACAGTGACAGGGTAGGAAGTTGAACCTGAAGAGCAGCGTTACGTCGGGCACGCGACATTCGGCCTCCATGCTCCATAGTGTTATGTCTCTAGAAAATATATGAGAAATACCCACTGTTAGGTTCTGATACTAAGTCTTCAATTTCCTGAAATCAATAGTTTTTATTATCCTTTTCCTTTTACTGGCTAGGTTATGGCATGCATCTGCAATCAGTTTGACCAGAAACAAAATACTCGACCATGACCCACTCCTGCTACCCCAAAGCCATGAGACAATTTGCGTCTCAATTATTTTCTCAGCCAAAATATGCTACACATTTGCGTTTAACTATACATGTTTAAACATAGAAGGATACCTTCATCTCCGCTTCAGATTGGAATACGACAAATTTCTTGGCAAGACAAGCCTCATCTTCACATAAAAAGTGTTCTCGGCGAAAATGGATCTACAGGTGAACAACACGCACTAACTTAGCAGTTAGCACATACGGAAAATAGATAACTTCAGTTACAAAATATATAACAAGCTTACCTCCAAGTCATCATAATTCTTAAAGTAATCATATTGCCCCGGATGTTGTCTTTTACATGCAAGATTCATGAGGAAAATTAAGGACTTTTTTACCCATGTACAAATTTCAAATTTAAAAGAGCAAGACTATTATTAATCCGCAGTTGCAACTAACCTTTGGCATATGTGGCAAGTGTAGTGCTCAGTTGACATATGAGTAAATAGCTCGTTGTCACCATAAAATGGGGTTCTACAAAATTCACACATGGGATGCCCTGTAAACCCACCACTTTCGCTTCCTCGTCCGTCCACCTCAGGGTCACCTGAATGTATATGCTGCTTCAACTGTGTTCTAGTGTATAGCTTTTGTTCGCAGATAAAAACCTGAACGTTCAACAGGTAATAACATTCAAAAACAGGATGGCCGATGTCAGGACCACACAGATAAACTGTTAATGTGCTATTTACATACCTTTCTTCCTTCCAAACACAAAATGCACATGTGTAATTTATGCTGATGAAACAAGTGACCCTTGAGCTGTTCAACATTGCGAAACTTTTGGTTCCTCCTAGGACCATCAACAGCTCGTTCCTCCAACTTATCACACGCACTACATGAAAGTCGGCACATTGCCTTAATCATCTTATAGTGGTCCAAGTCATCAAATATAGCTTGGGTATCTTCATGATACCAATAAGGTCCAACACGCCCCTCTTTTAACACGGATGGAAAAACCGAGAAATCATTAATCAACCTCGTATAGTCTCCTAAAGCCTACAATGCCACTCAGATAAAATCAACAATCAGATAACTAATTGATACAGATAGTATGCATGAAAAATAAAAAGTAGAATAAGTTAAAGCTATAACCTTGGTGACAAAAACGACGTCGGATTGGGTCTTGCAGATGCAGCAACCAGGATCTTGACAGATGAAGCGAAGACGAGCGACACAGGTGGAGCAGACCTCCTTATGGCCACAAGGACCGTACGCAACCCATTCCAAAGGCTCCGCACAGACAGCGCAGCTATCATCCATCTCTCGTTTAATCGTCAATCGCTAATCGCCGAAACCTAATTCGCAGAATGAAACAGTCAGAGGGTGTGGATCAGGGAGGGAAGGTAGGAGCGAGGGAATGAAGACGCACCGGAACACGCCGAGACAGAAGAAGAAATCAGAGCTTTGCGAAACCTCGTCTCGTCTCGATTGGAAGACCAAAGGGTTTTCTTTCGTTCTTTTTTATTTGTGTTCAGTAATTATTTTTTTTTAGAAATAAATACGAAAGTCACGTCCGGATCGGATTTGGGTTTGGGTTTGGGTTTGGGCGTGAGATTCACAATAGCACCATCGGTCCTCTTCTGTATTTTTGCTTGACGCGCAGTGAATACCAAGATTTGTGAGTGATAATAATATAAAATTATATTAAGTAAAAAATAAATTAAAAAATTCGATAATGGATTACACGGGTATAAAATTGTACAAGATATCAAATTATCTAGTACCTAACAATCAAATAAAGCGCGGGTCACATACGACCATCAAATCCCAAACAGAAAAAATACCCTGCGTATATTTTTCTAAAACCCAAAAGGACGTCTCGGGGAAATCCTGACAATAAATACCATAAATGCCACATGCCACCTGGTCCAGCCGAAATGCCAAACGTCAACAGCCCAACCGCTACCCAATAAATGCTAGACAGCACCACCTGCCTGCTACTAGCGTCAAAGGCCGTTGGGAAACACAAAAGCCACAAAAAGCCCAAACAATCACCGAGGCGATCGTTGCACTTTCGAGAACAGCCCAGGACGACCCAACTGCGACTCCCAAGGCGGCCGGCCCTCGAATCAACACCACCGGACACCGGTGCGCACGACGAGACACCAACAGCACCCCACGGAAGAAAAGCAACCACGCCCGCTCGCGACGCACCACCGCGAGTACAGCAGCCGCTCCGTGCAGCCAAGGCCTCCAACTGAGCACCCCAACATAGTCAGGGCCTCCAAAAAGTTTGCGCACCAAACTGAGAACACCATCGCAGCCAAGGTCTCCATCCGCTTTAATAGGCCATCTTCGTCTGGGAATCTTAATCCACTCTAACTCTTGACGTTGCCGTTGCCACACAGCTCCTCTTGTTTTCAATTTGGGTCGTTAAGCATCTGCGGTGAAGCTTTGGTGGATGGGCCGATGAAAGGCCGAAGTTTGACGGATCTCTTCGCCGACTTTCCAAGAGCAGTAGCATTCAAAGGGACGGTACACATGACGGTTGGAGACATAACTTGGGACGGATCTGGCCGGATGGACACAACGAACAAAACTTAAAAAACAATAGAAATAGAAAAAGACCAATAGACAACTCTCATAAGCATGAAGCTTAGAGAAAATAGACAACTCTCATAAGCATGAAGCTTAGAGAAAACTTGTGAATATTTAATTTTGTTGCCTATTTTTATTTACGTGTATTATTTTGTTAATTTTTGGTTAATTATGATGATTTGCAATTTCATTGATGCTCAGTCATATAAATAATTAGTACAGTTCATGAATATAACTCGCTAATTCAATTACAAACATTCACGAACATTGAACCGCAATTCAGGGACAATTTCAATGACTCCACTTTCGTACCACGTACGAATTCTGAACTGAACATTCTAAGGCCCAGTTTATAAATCAACTTTGAAAAAAGTTTAGAAATAATTTTGAAATCGTTTTGAGTTTACTTTTTGATTCACTTTTTAACTTAAAACTAAATTCAAAACAAATTTAAAACCAAACTCAATTTTTTGTGTGTTTATAAACATTTCAATAAATTCATCCTATTTACTAATTTGTAACACCTTTACACCTAATCCCACCACCACAACTTTCGACCGGCCACCATCATAACTTCCGATCGGCCACCACCATAACTTTCGACCGGTCACCACCGTAATTTCCGACCGACCACCACCGTAATTTCCGACCGACCACCACCACAACTTCCGACCGCCACCACCATAACTTTCGACCGGCCACCACCATAATTTTCGACCGATCACCACCGTAATTTCCGACCGGCCACCACCATAACTTCCGATCGCCACGACCTCTGGAATTAAGTTAATTTTAATGGATTGTTGGCGCAAAAGATACTGACGCTCTGGACGATAGTAAGTTATGTATGAATATTAACAACACTTCTGCAGGCGCTTTTCCTAGTCAGGCTGCAGATGCAACAATTATTTTAAACACTTTTGCTTTCATTCTCATGTGAGAGATGATGAGTTTGTACGAGTAATGTGCATACAATTCCTGTACTCTTACGCTTCAAATTTACTCTGTTTTACAAATTTGTAGAGAAACACATACAAATCTTGAACAAATCCCACGTCGGATTGCCTAAAATTGTGCTGAAATGTTGGACTACAGAGTTATTGCATATGGAGCAATGTGAGCAGCGAGGAGGTCGATACAGCATGCAAGTGTCACGTACTTCACCTTAACGGGAACTCCATTTACCATAACTTCTGGAGCAATGCTGAGGTTTTCACTGAAAAGGAGTTGTTGGCTAGTTTCACAACACGCATGAGGACAATTCTGCTGACAAGCAGTTCCGCAAAAGAGTCAATAACAAGAAAATGCAAAATGTAATAACAGGAACTGTGAGCAGCAAGGTTACGAGTAGTAAGCAACCAACCAATCTCCAAGACAGTTCAAAAATGCCAACACAGAGTCAAATACACAGCTCATATTGCCTTACACATACAAATTATATACCTGATAATCGACACAATATCAATCACAAGATAACTCCAACCAAGGTTTTCTAATAACTCACATCCGCAGAAAGGCTCAGCGGAACTCTCAGAAAGAAAAATGCAGCAACGACTACACAATGTAAATTAATGATTGTTCAGCGGAGCTCTCTGGAACTCTCAAAAATCCAGCTCATCGTGATTGTTCTCAAATACATCTCCGTTCGACATCTTCAAATCAAACATAAAATACATCAAAACCAATCACAACACCAACAACTAGACAGCAGATGAGATGCTAACTCTTTTTGCACAATTATGTTCCCTATCACTATACAACAACTTCAAAGCTACTTTTTCGAGCTAACTACAGCTCACACTACCCAAGATTGATAATCAATAAGCTAACAACAAAAGTTATTAATCTTGAAAATAAATACTGCAATTCCATCCATAACTCTGCTATAATCCTCCTGACCTAAATGCACAAACACCATAAAGCACATCAAAATCACACTTCCATACATTTCCGTAACACCCAAATACATGAAAAATCTATAACTACAAGTAACCAAGGCTTACCAGCAGTGTCCCAAAGTCCAAGATTAACAACATTCGACTGAGCTGCGGATGGTTTCGGAGGTCGGCGGTGGTGCAGAGGTGGGTGACTGTGGTCGTCGGGGTTCAATTGATGGGTGACTGTGGGTGACGAAGGTGGGTTGCGGATCGGCGGTGGTGCAGAGGTGGGTGACTGTGGTCGTCGGGGTTTGATTGATGGGTGACTGTGGGTGACGAAGGTGGGTTGCGGAGGTCGGCGGTGGTGCAGAGGTGGTATGAGGTATGAAAATGGGTTGGGTTGGATGAAGATGGTGTTTGTGTGATTTTAGTTTTGAATCTCAAACCCACGTTCCAGTAAAAGTTTTGAAGTTAATTTTAACTAGAAAACTACTTAAAACCTAACTCAAAACGAATCTCAAAACTAATTTCAAAACAATTTCAAAACCCATTTATAAATTGGGCCTAAGTTTGACAAATACTTAAGTTTCGCTGAATTTAGTCATATGACTGAATTGGTTTGACAAATGGTTTCGGAAAAAAACTTAGTATTTGTTAAACTTGGTCGCCAATATTTTAATTTTTTGAAAATTTTAATAAATACTATGAATGTTAATTAATACCTTATTTTAATAAAAATATTTACGTAGGTGTTGGCTTGAACGTTAAATATAATGAGTAGGGTATGTGTTGTGCTTCGAAGTCAACGTGGTATGTGCGTAGCATGTGGGAGTGAAAGATTTGTGAGTGGTGTAGAGTTTCGTGGCGTGAAATTCCTAGAGGAACTCGAATTAGCTGTTGTCCCCTTTCTAGTCTTCGCTTTCGACCTTGTTTACATCCAGATATCCGCAAAAGATATTTTTTGCGAACGGAGAGAAAAACTAGCTATGAAAAACGTGACAGTAGCAACCAAACGATTTTAATCGAATTAAAATCGCATACTACTAGTAAACTAATAACAAACAAACTAAGTTTACCAACCGTTAACCGACAACAGTGCCATTTAGACCCCGTGCTATTATGGTTTATTTTTTCACGTATCAAAAGTAATTTATAAGTAACCTAGGCGAACTGATGTCGAATCAAGGGAACATTGTAATTTAGTTATGTTGTTTATTATTAGTTTGCTGAAGTAGTTTTTAAAGGTTTTTAAGTTTTAAAAGTACTTTTGTTTTTCGGAAACATTGTTGTTAAAACTATCAATCAAAAAACAATGACAGAAATAGTAGTTTTTAAAGGTTTTTAAGTTTTAAAAGTACTTTAACCATTCCTGACTCCATTGAGTTATATAAATCTATTTTTCGTCTTGCCCGCTTAAAGCTGAGTTATTGAGTCTCATTCTAGTATCTCGCTGCTCTAGCTTTGCAATTTTACTAGAGATTATAGTTGATTTAATCCCAAAATTAGTCTAAGTTCATCTCTCGATCCATCCTTAGGTGATACCACTCACACAACTCTACTAGACATTTCGTCAAAAACACTTGGTATAAATCCTTAGGCTCCCTGTTTCTAATGAAAAACAATGCTTACATTCTCTTAAAAAACATGCATTCGTAATGGAACTCGAGGGCTCAAAGTACACAAGATACTAGCTCGAATATGTGCATCTTGGGAGCAAATTCATTGGAATCCAAATAATTTGAACGCGTAACAGCTTCACTATTAACGCAATTCAACCAGATCTCACACGAAGTTGGCATTATGTAACAACACTGTCAAAGCTAACACTTTGACTATCACAAAGCTGAACTGGATTATTGTAATGGCTAGCAGCTAGCTCATCAGCAAGTAAGTATTCATAAGGGTCGTATGGTTTGACATTCATAGATTTGTGGGGTTGCATGTTACCATTAGCCCGGGCCTTAGCAACCAATACTGTTGAAACCTCTGCCTAGCATACTCCATGTAATCAAAGTCAATATTGTTGACATAGCTCTGCAAAATAACATCAATGTTCAGAATCATATCATCAATTTTTGATAGAAATCCAACAACCAAGATTGTGCCCTCCACAGGTTCTGCATTGGTTTTGTAATAAAATAAGCATCCATACCGAAATAAGTCCCCACAGCCCCCAAAAGAGATGGTTGGGTACTTTGTACTTCTCCACAGCTTCAACCAGTTGCTGGATTTCAGACTCTGTTGGTTCCTTACCTGAAGATACTACATTAAGGTGGAGGTGAAATAAGTAGCCAAATACAACTAAAATAATCATCCGATACCACTAGTGAGCAGCTATAACAAGCCAATATTAAGAGTTCTGGATAAGGATGCCAGCCATACAACTTCAATTGAAAACTTAACCTGTTTTTATCTTAAAATGGTATCCAAGCTTAGATTTTTGAGTATAAGCTCCTTTTGCCAGTCAAAGATGGAGATTTTGAGGATATGATAATTTACTCAATTTCTTGGAAAGACAGTTTTGCTGTGTGAAAACTCAAAAGTCAAACCAAATGCCCTTACAATACATTTGATTGCGTAGTACCCAAGGCAAGTACTAAGATACCATTGGTGGATATTAGGTGAATAGGTAAACCAAACATGCCTGTAGGACATCCTTTACGCCACATTATTATACACTAACCTCCATATGTGAGGTAATTCTTCACAAAGTAATGGCGTTCTTCAAGTCCTGTATTTATGAAGGGATTATTCAGAAACATAAATGAATAAGTCGGTTCGATTTGTTTCCTGAATCATGTGATATTACCTGGATAGTTGCTGTAATCCAGAATATGTGGTGTATCAGTGTGATAATTTGCCGCCATTTCACAGAAGTGATTCACTATATCATAAGCTGCAGGATTATAGCTAGCATACTCATAGTCCTGTTGAGATTTGATTCGTTTAGTAAATGGGGCATGACTTTGTACAAGGTTGATTGGTACAGTTCAACAAACTTACAATCAAAGTGACTGCCTTTGTTTCTTCATCCATCATTATGTTGCCGTACTGAAGGTCATTGTGACAAAAACATATTTCCTGGTCCTCATTTGCCAATACCTTTTCAAGCATATTAACCTCGTCTTCCAGCTCAGCCAAGCGAAATTCCTCTGCATCCTCTACAGAATAAAAATGTTTGGCTTCTTTAAGCCACTTTCTGAAAGATGCATAGTGTTTTGGATAAAAAAAGTTAAGTATTTCAACCAGAATCGAGTTATTGTGCACACAAGAACTTGCTAATTCTTACAACAAAGAACCCAGTTCGCACCTGATTCTATCCCACAGAAATATTTTCTTGACGCCTGGCATATCCAGGTTGTGAAAATCCCTCAACTTAGCTGCCACAAGCCTTGATATTTCTGGATCGCGAAGATCACTAGCTGACAGAGTCTGAAAAAGTAAGAGGATTGAAGTTCTTTTCAGTTCAGAAAATATATACAATTGTGGCATTAACCACATGAATCGAAGGCACTTATTCCTGTTCTACCAAATATATTTAAATACGAAAGAATCAAACAAAAACATACCTTGGCGTGGATGAACTCTTCGATCCGGCCTTCAGGAAATCTTCCGAGCAACCTAGGGCCATGGCCATGCTTAGATACACATTCAAACGTCGTAATCTCTTCATCCCTATTGAAAAAGATGTCAACTCCTTCACCATAAACCCGAACCAATATTCTTCTTGATCCTTCCTCCTCGGAAGTAGGCCAGCTGATCTGATAAACCTCATTAGTCATAGCACCCTTCAACGGCATCACCTTCAAGTTGCTCCAGTCATCCTCGTCCATCGCGTCTCCCCATTTAGTAGCCAGGGAGACAATTAAAGCCTTGAGGTCTTTGGGTATCGACCCTTGTAGAAACCCATTTCCTTTTACGGCCATTTCTTTACGAGTTTACGTCAGCCTTTTATCTATCACAAACTGAGGCATCAAAACACCAAAAGATCAAATTTTTACACCAGCCCAGAATGTCAATCACAGCAGAGGAACGAAAGATCAACTTTTTTCACAGCAAGCCGCGAAAAAAATCACAATCAAAGCAAGAAACCCAAAGATAAAATATCTAAAGCACCTCAGAATCAAACTGATAGCAAGAAATGGAAAGATGAAAATCGTGACAGAACACCCAGAAAATATATTATAATCAGATCAAATAAAACTTAGGAAGACTGGAGACCTGAAGAAATTGGCAAAAGAGACGAACCAAATTGTTGTTGTTGTCGTCGAGTGTGAAATGTGAGAAGAGGGGATGATGATGATTATGCAGTCAAAATAGAGAGGAAGAATAAGAACAAGCAAATAATTAAAAAAAAAAAAAAGAAGAGAAGATGTTCGAAATATCAACAACTGGTGTTTAAATAGCACTACGAGGCTACGACCATCAATTTACAGTTCACACGCATGCAAACAAAATATAAAGTTAGGTATAAAGATTAAAGGAGATCATCATCATCAGAGTAACCGAAATCAAATTACTGAAAGAGGGGATGAAGAAGGGGAATCACTCACATGGGGGCCACGTGACAGAATCTGTTCGGGGGGGAAGGAGATGCGATACGACGATTGCAGTTGCAGAGCAGAGATTCTCGGTGGACGTGGATCTCTCCCTTTATTCCGATGACTTTGAAAGATAGACAAAGATGTGTATAAAGTGTGGTGGTGGCATCTTCGTCATATCTCGTCGTCAAGGAACAACGCGTTGAATATGTCCTGTCTTTGCTGTGCTGACCTGGACCCCACCTCTTCTCTCATTCGTTGTATTTTCCTGCAGCCAATATCATTTTGACACGTTTTTTTTCTGAATAAATATATAACGAATTGCATCTTCCGACAAGTGAACCAAGTTATGAAGACAACTCAATCCCCCAAAGAATTCATATTCAAGGTTTTCGAATAATTATAATCGATGGTCTCGTGGTTATACATACTCATAGTCCCATTTAATCATCTTACTATTAGTAATTGAGGAGACCTGTTTGACGGTTTCCACTTTTTTTTCATTTCCAAAATGCTCATGTTTATCTGTTGTTGAAATCTGATAAACATTAAAAATAGAATTTATAAAGGTATTATTTTATTTATCCATTTTTTGAAAACAAATATGAATTGAAATTTTAAACTAAAAACACAGTCAAAAGTGTGCAACAAGACTAGTATTTGTAATCAGTTCATTTCAAAAATATTTATGCCCCAATGAATCCACAAAATATTTGCACCGAACAACTTACAAAAGTGTCGTACTTGAAAAATATATTGGACCTTTTCTTATCCGGTCGAAAGTGATAGTGATTGTCGGTTACTCCCTGTCCTCGTATTAATAAAAATCCCAAATTGCCCCTCATTTCAAAACAAATCGATGTGAATCAAACTTCAGACGTCAGTTTCCAATTAGACTCTTCCTCTCTTGCTCTTCGATCTTCAAACTTTAGACGCCAGTTGCCTAAATAGTTACGTAAAACCGCCTCACCAACAACCGTATCTCACCAAAGCGAAGACTCCGCTCCTCAATTCAATCTTTCATTCATCGCTTAAACGCTTTG
>JAWWMW010000713.1:187550-198115 GCA_035048345.1 Echeveria elegans
ATTGATAAAAAGAATTATGATTTTTTCTACAAATGATTAGGTGTTATATAGTGTCAGTCCAGAGGAAAATGTGCTCCTTTTGGGGTAGAAAATTAGCAGGTTCAAGTTCCACGAAAATATTGGGAAAGAATTTTACAATTTTCTACCAGGATTGTCGCGACCCTAGCGTTTTCTGTGCCGCGCGATCCATTTATGGCTCGCGAGCCTCTGTTAGTAACAACTCGCAAACTTCTTTTGCATAGAAAATTAGATATTTTGTCTTCTTATTTTTTGAATCTTCTTTTGGTCTCAACTACAAAATTGTAGTTCTCTTCAAGATCTTCAAAATTGTTTATTGTGTCTCATTTGGTCTGAGAACGTACCATCTATGATTTTTGGGAATTGGCTTTAGCGACATTTCTGAATTTGCAAGAGAAAACACAAATAAGACCAATAGCTCGCTTCGTCATCTCCTTCTTCTCTAGCTTAACTTGATAGCCGCTCGCGATATGTACGGAGAAATTGTTACATTCTCTTACTCCCCGTTTGGTTGCGGGGAAAAAGATGAGGAAAGGACAAATTAAAGAAAAACGATTTTCTCATGAGAAAGTTGTAAGGAAAATTCGATCTCAATTTGCCTATTTTTTGCATTTTTTTCCCTTACAATCAAACACATAATTTTATTTTCACTCAAAATTTTCTTTTCCTCTTCTTTTTCCTCGCAACCAAACGAAGCCTTATGGTTTATTGAGTTTTTTATTTTGATTGTACGATTCTCATCCCGGTTTTGCTCTAAGCAATGTTGTTTCGGACTTTGCGATTTTTATGCCTTAAAATATCTCATTATATATTACCTAAAATGAAAAAAAAAATATAACAACAAGCATAATCTTGGACATAATATATGCATAAACAAGTAAAGTTAAGCGGTAAAAGTATCCGTATATTTGTGCTCTATCATGGGCAAACCTATCAGAGTGTTGACTTAAACTGGCCAAAATGAACTTATAAACTATATAAACTAATTTAAAGACAACAAACAACGATAACCATCCTAGATAAACATAAACAATGAATGAGAAACAATAGCAAAAATTATTTATGGAACTGTAACAAGTGAGATACTTACTGAGGTGCCCGCCAAAACTTGGCAATCCTACTCTGATGGACATCTGTGTCTTGAACATGAACACTACTGAGGCTTCCCAATCTGACTTCAAATCTATCATCAAGGAGTATACTGCTAGCTTGAACATCTCTACAAGTGTCAACAAAATGATTGAGATGAGAGAATATGTCCAGTAAAAATTAAACATGTTTAAAATTACAGTATTGACCAATAAACACATTTAATCCAGAGCAAGAGGGAATCGCAGCCCACAATCAGTATCAGATTATCATTTGCGGTTTTATTTTGCTGCAGGAGCCGACTGCACAGGCATAAAGAATTGACAGAAGCAGCAGAGCAAAACACTAGGAAAAGGTCAAGAGCACTACCTATGAACAAATGGTGGAATGCATTCATGATGTAAATAGGATAAACCCTCTGCCGCTCCAGTTGCTATTTTCAATCTTGTGATCCAATCCAATGATTGTATACTGTCATCTTCTGACTCTGTTTTCCTAAACAAAGAGTTGGCCAAATCTCCATTCGCTATAAACTTGTAAACCAGTAATTTCTCGTTTTCATGGTCCAAGTAGTGTCCTAACAGGGGAACAAATCGTATGTGTGAAACTTTACAAAAAAAATCCAATTCTGCCGAGTATCCCTCTTTTTTGTGTGATTGCCAGGTAATCTTTTTTATGACTACAGGAATTCCGCCTTCCAAAATGCCTTTAAAAAGATCCCCCGAGTGTCCATGTTTGAGGAGAAAGCTATCATTGAACTCATTAGTAGCCTGGAGCAACTGTTCATATGTAAATGATTCACCTAAATTAGATAGATCCAAAGACGCTCCAGGAGGTTGTGAGCTATCCTCAGCGGGCACAGGCCCTACACCATTTCGTCTTGGACTCAAACCTCCCCTTCTACGGGCACATATGAGAATCAAAGCCAACAAGCTTACTATTATTAAAATCAATAGAATGCCCCCCACAGCTCCAGCTGCTATGATCAGAGTTCGGAGATTTTTTCCAGAATGTACATTTGCGGATCCAAAGTTATCAAAAGACAGACCCCTCTGAGAATAAAATGATGAACATTCCTTTGAAGTCCTTTGATTTGACAATTTCTGAAGGCAATTCTCGTTAAGGGAAGCTTTTCTCACGACATAATCAGGAGGCTTGCCTTCAAGATAATTCCCAGAAAGATTAGCAAACCTAAAACTAGCTACTACGGATGTGATAGTCCCATATATCAGGTTTTGAGAAAGATTGAACACTACATCTCTGCCACTAGCATTGATAGAAAGATTAGGCAGTAGACCCGTAAAATCATTGTCTGACCCATCAAAGAAACGCAGCCTGGGCATTGACCAAATCGCATCAGGAAGAGCACCACTGAAGTTGTTATGACTCAGAGCTACAACTTGCAACTGGTTCAGAGTGAGAAAAATATCACCTGACAATGAGCCGGACAGTTTATTGTTCCCAATCACCATTCTCTGCAAATTCTTCATCTCTCCAAACTTGGGAGGCACCAGGCCAGATAAAAGATTAAAACTTAAATCAAGATCGACCAGACTAGTAAGATTACCTAATTGGGCTGGTACTGATGAAGAGAATTTATTTCCAGCAAGATTGAGGACCTTGAGCTTCGATAATGTGCCTATAGCCACAGGAATCGACCCATCCAACATATTCAGAGACAAGTCAAGAACAGTAAGGTTCACCAACGACCCAAATGAAAAAGGGATTGCCCCATGCACAGAGTTACGCGCAATATCAAACACGGAAAGATTCACCAAATTCCCAATGCTTGCAGGAATAATGCCACTAAGCTTATTATCAGACAAGTATACACTATTCAAAACAGTCAAGTTCCCCAAACTGACAGGTATGGAACCCATAACGGAACAAAAACGAAGATCCAAAACTCGAAGAGACCTCATTCGCAGCCCAAACCACTCAGGTATTGATCCGGGAAGCAAAAACTTAGAGGCATTGAACGAAGCTAACAAAGTCAAATTCGCAAGAGCATCGACAGAAAACCTAGGCTTCCTCCTTCCAATCCGAGTCCTCCTAAATCCAGAAATATTCAACCCAACCACATGCCCATTTTCACAACGAAGCCCT
Source organism: Echeveria elegans (assembly GCA_035048345.1). Taxonomy (NCBI): domain Eukaryota; kingdom Viridiplantae; phylum Streptophyta; class Magnoliopsida; order Saxifragales; family Crassulaceae; genus Echeveria; species Echeveria elegans. The sequence goes on from JAWWMW010000713.1 coordinate 190,764, forward strand.
TTCCACTCCAAGCAGGGATCCCCTTTAATCGGCCAGTCCTTACTCCTCAACCCAAGCGTGGACCTCAGCTTAATCAACGCCCTCCTCTCCTCAAAATCCAGCAATGCACCCCTACCCCTACTCTCCACCACCACGGGCACCATTACCATCACTAACCAAAACCCTAAAGCTACCGCTAAACCCCTCATTCTCAAATCAACCGGTCAACCACAAACTCATAATACTCCAATCAGAAATTAGGGTTTCGAACACAAACACGCGCACACACATACGCACACCAATCAGACACTTGACCACCAAAAAAAAATATGAAGAAAATGCAGAGAGAGCCAGGCTGTAACGTGAATATACAATACAATGCAATTACAGTAAACCTCCTTTCGTCTTCTATCGTCAGCAACTACTCTCGGCTCTGTCGTCCTTCTTTTTCCGCGGTTGATGTCGACGGGTGGTGGATTCCGTCATCAAACTAAAAACAACAGAATAATTGCAGGGGAGAGAGAGAGAGAGAGACGAAGAGTGGTGTGGTGTGTGTTGCGGCGGTCAAAGTCAAACGCATACGCCTCTCCGCATTTATCAACAGCGACGTGCTAAAGAAGAAGAAGAAGAAGCATTTCAGTTTCAAGCTTTGAGCTTCTCCCCTGACGATGCTTTTACTTTCTGCTGCAGCGGCAAGCTCGTCGATTGAACCGGTGGATTTGTTGCGGTTCGGCTCGTGAAGAGGCAGCATTGCACGGTTTTAATTTTTTCGGAAAAAAAGGTAAAGTTATTGTCAAACTATATGATTTCACATGTATTTTCTTTCAAAACAAATTATGGAGGAAATAAATATCTATTATATATTAGAATAGGATCATAAACGGTTTAAAAATGATTTGTCACACGAGTCCAGACACAAGAAAAAATTGAATTTCTAAAAGATTTCGAAAGTGAGGTGAAAAATGATCTTTTGAAGAAATCATCGTCGTGTTAAAATTGTATTTTGATCTGAACATCCAATTTGGGGACATCGGAATCGAAGACACATGATTCAAAAAATTGTATTTTGATCTGAACATCCAACAAACTCCTGTTCCCTTCATTTCTGTCGGGACGACGGATGGACTGCTAGTTCAAATATAAATAAGATATTCCTTATCTGGAATTAATATGGATTTTGAAATCCCAAAACTAACCACACACACTTTTATGCTACAACGTAATTAAAATTGTGATGCTTCAATTGGCTCTTTGTTAGATCTTAATTACATAAATGTGTTAAAGATATCAGAGATAAGCAAGGATGTGATCAAATTCTCATTTTGGAAAAAGAAAGCATAAAGTTGGAAGGAGTTGTTGAACCACCATCGACTTTATTGTTGTCTCATGTCGCCACCCTAAAATCCTGAAATAAGACAACATGAAAATGCACACTTTAGTTGCCTCCTTAAACTGGTGGTAGCAAGAAGAACATTCCAAAGTTTGGTATTTCTAATTCTTCCTCTAAATATGTAACATTTATTTAAGTAGTGCGTCGAAAATAAAATTATATATCTAAGATAATACAATAATCCAAAAAGAATAACTGCGAGTGAATAACTACTTGAAAAATAAGAAATGAGGGAAGAAATAACTATGTGAAAAGCTTTTTGGATATTTAAGTTATACACATATGAAGAGAAAATGATATATGCATCATTGATTAGGAATGGCATCAGAGCGGGTCAGAGGTTACTTGGATCTATCCGTCGCGGATCGAAAATGTCCTGCCCTGCCCCGATCCGCCCCGACCCGCGTTGGACCCGCCTCACCCCTAATTAAGGCAAATTTGCCTCGATCCGTAATTAATTAAGGTTAATTAGTATTAATTATGATTAATTAGAATTAACTAAAATTAATTATGGTTAATTAGAGATTAATTAGGACTAATTAAGATTAATTAGTATTAATCATGGGTCGGGGCGGATCAATTTTTTTTGCCCCGCCCTGTCCGTTTGATTTGCGGGACAGAACGGGGCGGGACGGTGGGATGGCAGGTTCAATTGCCATCCCTACCATTTATGAGCACTTATGTATGTTCCAGCCCACTCAAAAGATACAACAGTCCACGGATGATAAATACTAGCACTTGCATTTTCAAATGTTTTTGCACCAGTACACAAATGAGCCAAAACTGTGACTTTCAAAAGCTGAGTTGTCCTTATGTATGCAAACATTGTCCATCTACCACCCCATTGATTGTGTAACATAATGTTTTGGTAGGTAGAGGAAAGTGATGGCTCTTTGTCCCTACTCCCTAGTCCCAGATTCACTTAGACAAGCATCAACTAAGTCCTACACTGAGCAAGAATTTTCAGGAAAATCTGATGCTTATGGGGGATAATGCTGAAGCTAATTCTGATACAACGACAAATCCATACAATAGAAGGCAATTATAAATGAGAAGATGCTCTTAAATTATTGGGTTCCTAGTAATAGAGTAGCGTAGGACCATCAACACAGCACAAAAAAGCCACTACGAATGTGATGAGAATCCAAGAAATGACTCAAGATGCAAACTGACTGGAAACTGGATGCTTTGTAGATGATCTATAGCGATACCTGTGTGTTGATCAGTTGTGACCTGAGAACAAGTCTTCACGGGGCATCCACTGCAAATGCAGTCTGGAATCAAGTTCATTTACCAAAACTGTGACCCAGAACTGCAATTACATGTATTAGAGTAAGCAATGCTAGCTCAAGAAAAGGCATGATCAACTGATTTTATAATACAGAGGCTAAACATTGATGTAATGACGATTACATGCATCATTTGCTGATCATCAGGTCATCATAGACTTATTCTTAGTACGGTATTCCACGTGGACAATGTTGGTAAGGTGGCATTTTCAATAGTAATAATGTCTGTCATTGTTTCATTTACTTGGAGAAGAGATATTATTGCAGGCAATTACTAGATGATATAAAAGCAACTGCATTGCGTAAAATGTAGCATAAAAGAGTTAATAATGACTCACAGAGGTGCATTTTCATGGTTACTATGAATGGGATCCATGCCATCAATAAAGGAACTCTTTGGCACTAGTGCACATGTAAGCTCAATAAATCAACCTGCAAGATCGATAGCCAGAGCTTTGGATATGAGAAAAGTAAACATCAATCATCAAAGTAATTTAAAGATATTTTATGTGTTGTCTAAAGTCTAAAATATGCAAACAACAATTATTATATATATCAGTCATGCTCACGTCTCACCGGGTACTAAGGAATGCATAAAGCAGAAGCTGTCAACAGGCATAACCTTAATGTCTAGCAATGTGGGCTCCCAATGGACAGACAGGCAAAACAAGAAGTTTGAAATGGCGCTTGCAGTCCATAACGAGGAAAACCCAGAAAGGTGGCAGAAAATTGCTACGGCTGTTGGGGGGAAGAGCGAAGAGGAAGTGAGAAGGCACTACGAGCTACTTCTTAAGGATGTGAGGGATATCGAATCAGGCTCTGTGCCATTGCCAAAGTATAAGAAAGCTGGTACGGCCCGATGGTCAAAGGTAAACAAAACAAAATCCGCAATTACCCTGATACAATATAACACTGAAAAATAGAAGACAATGTGAAGAACGGTACGAGATGGAGAATGCAAGTCTTCGCACTCACCTAAATGAGGAGTTTGTAGTATCAATGGGGATTGAAACTTCCAAGCTCACTACGTATGTAGCCATAGCCCATTCCTCTGTATTACCTACATAGATTAGTTCACACATATGCATATGGTTATGTCTTATGTGCAATGCTCAGTCAATGATTCATGCTGTGCGGTATCCTTCCGTATGGTTGCGGAAAAAAATGAAGAAAAGAAAATTCAAAGAAAAATAATTTTCTCATGAGAAAGTTATAAGAAAATTTTGATATCATTTAGCTTATTTTTTTATTTTTTTTCTTACAACCAAATACAGATGTTCATTTTCACTCAAAAATTTCTTTAAATTTTCTTTTCCTCTTCTTTTCCCACAACTTCCAAACGGAGCCTTTGGGTTCCTCATCATGTAAATCTTTCTGTGTTAAAAAGTGATAATAAGAAAATGAACATTATCAATGCAAAATAACCATTTGAATCATGTTCCCACAAAATTATACAGGTCACCTTGAAAAGGTTACCTTACAAAAACAAAATAATCATACAATGCTAGTCAGTAAGGTTTGTGAAAGGTCAAAGGCGACAGAAACCCTCTACTGATATGAACCTGAGATGCTCCTTCAGATTTTGGACCTTCGACTTGGAGGGCGATCTACAGACCACAAAGGAGGAATAATTTTATATTCTTCCTCTACAGCATCTGTTTCTTTTGCTTCCTTATCTTCGCCCATTGCATTCTTTGAGAATGCTTCTGGGTTAGCTTCAATGCATTTCTGCAATTGTATGAATGGGGCAACACAGTCTGAGCCCTATAAGCAGAGTACAGTCACACGGGTTAGTCATACATATGCAAATTCTCATGCTAACAACATGAATCAGTGACATTGTTAGATAAGCCAATATGATTCACATATACAATAATCAACTACCACCTTCTCTTCAGCTGTGCTCTTGAGAAAACACCTGAACGCTTCAGTAAACGATACTCCACAAGACCCACTCCTCAAGTCTGCTATACACGGACAGTCCAATGCTTTTTCAACTCTCGCATCAATAGACTGAAATACGAACAATCGATTCATCAGTCAAACATCAATTTAAACACAAGAGTAAATTTAACTATGCCCAACTGATCTATTGAACTAACAAACCTCATTCTCATCGACTTTATATGACATGGCTTCTGTAAACACATAAAGTCAAGTTAATACTCAAATGCAGGAAATCAAAACCCAACTAGTCGCATACATAAGCGCCTCATTTTTGTTTCCGAAACAGGAAAGCAAATTTTAGTACACACGCCTCACATTATTGAAAAAAAAAAACCTGAAACTATCAACACACTACCACATAATCAGTAACAAACAAACCATACCTGAGATTCGAGATTCCATGGTTTCTGGCTTCCGAGAATCCGAAACACTAGGACTAGGTGACTGAGTCACTGACTCAGGGCCTGGATCAGCAAAAACCTTAAAATTAACCATCGATCAGCAAATTTTACAAAGATTCTGACTTTAGAGATACTCGACGAAACAAGTCAGCTTAAATTGGTCCAAATCTCCTCGTTTTTCCGGTTGATTAAGCAGACGCTACCTTCGGCGACGGCCAGTACGCCAAGGATGCAAGACGGTGTTGAGTAGTCGTCGTAGTCTTATTGGGCCGTCATTTTAATGGGCTTTGAGATGTTGATACATATGGCCCATCACTTTCAAGTTTCACTTTAGTTTGATTGTTGGTTTGTGGAAAAATTTAGAGAAAAAGTTTATGAAATCTTCCCTTTAGAGTAAAGTTGCCAAAGCAACAAGCTTCATTTTTTTGGCTGCATGTACCTCTCAACTCCACCACCTCTTCATGCAATACAAGCTAAGATCAATCAATATATCTAATGCTCTTTCAGGCTTCAAGTTTGGTCTAATGTGAACAAGTCTTTATCTCCATCCATCCTCAACATTGCTTAAAAGCTATACAACATACACACAATCCTCCTCATCCTCTTGTTGTGTAATGTGTTCTTGCTTCAACAACCTTAATCAACAATGTTGTCCCTATTGTTACCAGAATCTGATAGCAACTATTAAGCACTAATATTTAACCAATGTAGTCACTGATATATAGACCTTATTTGCTAAGCCCCAAGTACTTTCATCTCATAATCTGAACACAATCATTAAAATCATCTACAAACCGAGACTCGCTCGAATCCTCAGAAGATGGGTTTCAAGCATACAAACATGGGTTTCATCATCCGTGGATGTTATGTTCTTTGCATGTATGCTAGTCTTGCTGAAGCTGCCGTCAAGACGTATAATTTTGAAGTGAGTTGATGCAGAAAATGTTCATGACTTTGTTTGTTCTGTTTTGAAAAATATTATTAAATTTTCAATGTGTATCTGCAGGTAAAGGTAGCTAATGTGAGCAGGCTGTGTCATGCAAAGCCTATTGTTACTGTAAATGGCTTGTTCCCAGGGCCGACGGTTTATGTCAGAGATGGAGACAATATGATCATCAATGTCACAAACCACGCCCAGTACAACATATCCATCCACTGGTCTGTTTTTCCATATGTTCTGATGCTTCTTCCTAAACGATTTGACTATCAATTTTATTTTTCTTTCTAAGCACTAGAAATATCTTGCATTTTTAGGCATGGACTGAAGCAGTTTCGCAACGGATGGGCAGATGGACCGGCGTATATAACCCAGTGTCCGATCCAACAGGGCCAAAGCTATGTTTACAATATGACCATTTCAGGCCAAAGAGGGACACTTTGGTGGCATGCACATATTTTGTGGCTTAGAGCTACTGTTTATGGTGCCATTGTTATCTTGCCTAAACAAGGAACTCCTTTCCCTTTCCCTCAGCCTTACCAGGAATCCAACCTCATTCTAGGTGGGTTACTCAGGATTGGGAATTTCGGGTATAAGTAACATTTTCCGATTAGTGCTCTGACTGAGGATCACGGGATTTATTTTACAGGAGAATGGTGGAATAATGATGTGGAGGAGCTGGTGAAGCAAGGAAACCAACTGGGTCTTCCACCAAACATGTCCGATGCACACACTATCAATGGAAAGCCTGGACCTCTCTTCCCATGTTCCGAAAAATGTAGGTTCAAAAACTGTCACGAAAGTTAAATTTAACACGTCAAGAAGCATTGATCAAATAACCTTGTTCTGGTTTTTTCAGATACATATGTAATGGAAGTGGAACAAGGAAAAACATACCTTCTAAGGATCATTAACGCTGCACTTAACGATGAGCTCTTCTTCGCAATAGCGAACCATACCATGACAGTAGTGGAAATCGACGCTGTGTACACAAAGCAATTCACTACTAATGCTATTCTCTTAGGCCCGGGGCAGACTACCAATGTCCTAGTCCAAGCCACACAAGCTCCTGGACGATACTACATGGGCGCAAGGCCTTTTATGGACGCGCCTCTGTCCATAGACAACAAAACAGCCATGGCCATATTTCAATACAAGGGTGTCCCTAACACAATCTTTCCTACAGTCCCATTCCTCCCTTTACCCAACGACACTTCTTTTGCACTAAACTACACTGCCAAGCTTCGGAGCTTGAACACAAAGGAATATCCTGCCGATGTGCCTTTAAACGTCGATAGACATTTGTTTTACACGATCGGGTTGGGTGTGAATCAATGCCCAACATGTCTAAATGGAACTCAACTCACAGCTTCACTCAACAACATTTCATTTGTAATGCCACAAGTTGC
>JAWWMW010000717.1:7535-26403 GCA_035048345.1 Echeveria elegans
CAAAAGCGTAGGCCAGAAATTTTAACAAATTGCCATTAAAGTCCCTCAAGTCCGTGTTTCAGTTTAATTTCACAGTTTGAAGTCCGATTCAAATAAATGGTCATATCATCTATCCATAAAATAAAATAAATAACTAGATCACACATTTAGCAATAAGATTTAACTAAATTTCTATATTTACAACAACATCAAACTAAATTTTTATCACCTAATTAAAACATTTCAACTAAATTAAATTAAAAATTGAAAATTGAAAATTCAATTAATCTATCTATATCTATACTAATAATTGGACTATGTCCTTAATACGCCAATAGCGACGATTTTTTTCATAGCTAAAAACATGGTTTTGTAGCTAAAAGTCACCCATTTTCTCAATCCCATGACCCAGCCCATTTACGACAGACTCATTTCTCGAGCCTACGACCCAGCCCAACTCGCGGCCCACGACCCGACCCATTTTCCCGATCCATAAAAATTAAAAATTAAAATTAAGCTTAAACTATAATAAGGAAAAATAGGAATATGAATAAGAATAAGCATAAATCGGAATAAGACAAAATATGAATAAGACAAAATTTGAAATAAGATAAAATAGACATATGACAAAAAATAAAAAAAACTCATTTAAATTTGGCCCGCATGACACCAAAAATTAGCCGATCGAGTTCCGCCCCTATTTGATCGATTTGATTGCGCATCCGGGACAACGCATTCTCGTCGGGACGACGGACGGTACACTTGTAAAAGAATATCTAACTAACAAATCATATATTTACCAACAATATCTAACTAAATTCATGCATTAACCAACAACATCTAACTAACAAATCATACATTTGGCAATAACATCTAACTAAATTTATACATTTACCGACAACATCTAACTAAATCCTCATCACCTAACTAAATCATTCCAACTAAATTAAAAATTAAATACAAAATTTTAAATTTAACAGAGAAATATTTTTCGTCGGAACACGGAAGCACCATTAGTCTATATATATAAAAGATACAACCATCAACCATTTATCAACCACCCACTTTCCACCACTAATTCCCTTATTTTCCTTACTAAAAACTCCATTACAATAAGACTTTGACAAAAATGCTCCTCCCCACCCTCCTTATTTACACTATATGTCATCCATCACTATTCATTCGTATTTGACTGTATTTGACTAACTGATTGTATTTGACTGTATTTGATCGTATTTGATCAGGTAGATTTTAAAAAAATTATAAAATTAAGAATTTTAAAAAATATAAAATTAAGAATTGAAAATTTAAAAATTATAAATTATAAATGGAGCAAAAAATGTTGTAAAATTTAATTAAATCAAATGAAGACAAAAAAATTTGGATTCGAAAGAGGAGAGTGCAACTAACTAGTATTATAGAGTACAATTTAAAAATATTTATTTACAAAACAATTCTCCTCTTGTATCAAAATCCTTGAACATCGCCGGAAAATTTCGAAGCTGAGAGCCTCTCTCTCTCTCTCTCTCTGTGAAGCCCCTCCCCGTTCGTCTCGCGATTTTCTTCCAAACCCCCCACATGCCGTAACGTGAACCCCCTAATTTATTGTTCGAGAATGTCGCACAAACTCCGGAAGCAGCTAAAGGAGCTGGGATCGAAGCTCAAGTCTCTGCCTGCATCTAAAGATGTTCTTCTCAAACTTCTCAAGGTGTGTGCATTATCGCGACTCTTTAGTATAATGGTCGCTTTTGGTTGGGGTTGGTTGTTAGTGTGCATCTTAAAGGGGTTAGGATTTCCGTGAGTAGGAGGGTTTGCTTGTACCATGAATAGTGGTTAGAAATGCATCAGGGTTTACTTTTCTGGTTTTTTTTTATTCATGAAAGTTATGTTTTTTAGTGTTTGTGAATTGCGTAAAGTAGTATATTTTTAGGGTTTTTTCCTTCCGGAAAGCATGTTTTTTATATTGGTTAGAGCTGAAGTTAATTTTTAAGTTAGTAGTGCTAAGTCAAATTGGTATAGAGTAAGAGTGCTATATTGTGAGGTTGATGAATAGTTTGATTGGCCTAATGCGGATATATGAAGTGCGGGATATTTTCCTCGGAAACAGGTTTTTTTGTTTTCAAGCTGTATCTCATGGCATAGGGATGCTGTTACAACTTAATATTTCATATCAATGTGAAGGATTCACTTGTCAGATACATACATATAAACCACGCTTTGAGAGATAGACTGTGTCTGTCGAGGTACTGTGGTTAAGGTGAAATGTTGGGGAAGGTCCTAGCAGAACAAGCTTTGGGATTTTGGTTGGCTGTCATTCTCACAAATTTTAAAATTTAAATTGTTAAGTCTGGACTAACCAATTCAAAAGTTTTCAAATTGTCTTTGTAGACTGATTCCCACCATCAGTAATGTGATTTAATCAATCCCTACCGCCATTGTTTTTTCTTCTCATGCAAAGGTTGTGCTATATCAACAATCCATAGATTTTAGACTCTGTTGGCTAAATGATGGAATCATCGATATGCCTTACATACTTTTTTGGGAGCTGCAGCAAGGTGCTAATTATCTGTCTGAACTGGAACAATCACCATCAGCATTTTTGCTGGAGTCACTGCAGCCATTTTTCAGTGTAATTGCTAAACCAGAGTTGCTGAAGCATCAAGATGGAGATGTGAAACTTCTTGTGGCTACATGCATTTGCGAGATAACCAGGATCACTGCACCTGAAGCTCCTTACAATGACGATGTTCTGCGGGTACATTCAGTCCTCAGATTCTACTCACAAAAAATTACGTAATCCTCATTTTAGCTGATGTGTTGATCCCTTTTTTGTAGGAGATTTTTTCCCTGATAGTTGGGACTTTTAGGGGTCTGAGTGATGCTAGTGGCCCTTCATTTGGACGGCGCGTTGTCATATTGGATACGTTGGCAAAATATAGGTCATGCATTGTGATGCTAGATCTGGAGTGCTATGATGTTATCAAAGAAATGTTCAGCATATTCTTCTCAGTAGCCAGGTGGGTCTACTAATTTCTGAGTCGCTTTTAAACCTGCTGTATGATATTCTAAGGTTTTCTTTTTACGGGTGTATTGGTACTGCAGAGCTGACCTTCCAGAAAATGTACAAGTAGCTATGGAGACAATAATGGTTGTTCTTATTGAGGAGAGCGAAGATGTTCCTGAAGATATCTTACTTGTCATATTGTCCAATTTAGGCCGTGATAAGAAAGTAAGTAATTGTGTACAAACATTTCTGTTTTTTCTCACTGTGATGTTCACACATATCACTGTGTAAACACATTTTTCTAATAGTTTCATTAAAATAAAAATTAATTCGCAGGATATAAACTCATCTGCTAGAAAGCTTGCTATGGATGTAATTAAGCGTACTGCCGAAAAGATCAAACCTGAAGTAAAGAAGTTTCTTATATCATCAATTTCTGGGGTTGGAAAGTCCTCGGATAACTACCTTGATTATCATGAAGTAATATATGATATTTATCATTGCGCCCCTAACATTCTTCTTGGAGTGATTCCTTACCTGACAGTGGAGCTTCTGGTATGAAACTTGCAATGCTGAGATCAATCCTCTTACTCCCTGTCTAAGTTGATGAGCAAATAGTAAAGACTTTTATATTAATGATTGCAGGCGGATCAAGTTGATGTTCGGCTAAAAGCCGTGAACTTGGTGGGCGATCTCTCTGCGGTGCCTGGTTCATCGATTTTTAAAGTGTTTCAGCCGGTCTTTTCTGCGTTTTTGAAGAGATTGACTGATACAGTGGCTGAAGTGAGAATGGTTGTTCTTGGGCACATCCGGAACTGCCTGTTGTCTAATCCTTCCAGATGTGAAGCCCCTCAAATCTATTGTAAGGGCATCTGCTTACTAATGATGTTTTAATGATTGGTCTAAACTGCTAACATATTTTCTGCAAATTTTAGCTGCCTTGGGTGAACGGCTGCTGGACTTCGATGAAAATGTTAGAAAGCAAGTAGTTTTTGTGATTTGTGATGTAGCATGTCATGACTTGAGATCGGTTCCCGTTGAAACATTTAAACTTGTTGGAGAGCGTCTTCAGGATAAATCTGTATGATTTCATCCCAGCCCTTCATTTCTTATATTTTATTTGGGGATCAACTTACATTATACCCGCCGTAAAATGAGCAGGTGCTTGTTAGAAACCATACAATGGAGAGGCTTGCTGAGATATACAAGTTAGATTGTGCTACATTTTCAGATGATGAAGTAAATAATGAGTTTGACTGGATTCCTGGGAAGATTTTGAGATGTTATTATGACAAAGATTTCAGGCAAGATTTATGCTTTCAAGTTAAAAATGTCATCTACTATTCTGTTGAACACTACTTTATCAGCCTGCTGCAGTAAATCTGATTTTTTTTTGAGAGCAGATCAGATGCTATTGAGTCCATCTTAAGTATTTCCATGTTCCCATCTGAATTCTCAACTAAAAACAAAGTAAAGCATTGGGTCAAGATCTTTGCTGGCTTTGATAAGGTCGAAGTGAAAGCTCTCCAGAAGATGCTGGAGCAGAAACAAAGGTTTGTGCGTCTAGTTAAATAAGGATTAGCGATTATTTTATTCCCTATTGATTCAGTTCTGAATTGTGTGATCTTAACTGCGTTTTTGTTTTGTAGATTGCAGCAAGAGATGCAGAAATACCTGTCTCTTAGAACAACTTCTGAGGTTTGCAACATTTAATGCGCGTGCTTGTAATATTAAACACATAATTTGACACTTGATGAAGCTTTTGATTAAGCATTATATCGGTTTATTGCAGAGTGAAGATGTTGCGGAGTACCAGAAGAAAGTATTGTTCTCCCTTAAGGTTATGTCCCGCTTGCTACCAGACCCTTCCAAGGCAGAAGCGCTCTTTCTGACTCTTGATCAAATCAAAGATGCAAAAATTTGGGGACTTTTGACGACACTTCTTGAATCAGACACTCTCTCTCACCAAGCATGTGCTTTGAGGGTCAGCAACATAAACTGCTTGCTGCTAAATTTTTAACATAAATGTCCGGAATATTCGATGTTATTGTGATATACGACATAACTTCTTCTTTTTTGTCCCATTTTTTTCATTTTGCAGGATGCTTTACTTACAGTTTTAGGAGACAGCCACCCACTATATGATTTTCTTAGTGCCCTGTCCGTAAAGTTATCTTATGTGATGTTTGATAAAGAACATGTACACGAACTTCTCTTGGAGGCATCTGTACAGAAAGCTGCTGGGAACACTCAATATGTACTATCCTCCATGAATATCTTAGAGGTGAACTCATCTTACTCGTTTTCAGTAAGCTTAGTAACTTTGTATTTTCGTATCAATTACTCGTGCCAGCTGTATCTTTCAAATTTCTTATGTGGTTGCGGTGTTCAGATTCTCGCTCGATATTGTCCATCCCTATTTAGAGGAACTGAAACAGATTTGATTCTTCTGCTTAAAGATGAGAGTGAGATAATTAGAGAAGGAATCCTGCATGTTCTGGCCAGTGCTGGAGGTACTATCAAAGAACAGCTTGCTGTCTCATCAAGGTACGCATGCTATAATTATTTTTTCATTGAAAAATCTATCTGCATCTTTGCTTGAATAATCAATGATTTGTTGGAATACTTTTGTTTGTTGCCCTGAAGCCTTTTAATTCTTCATTTTCTTGCAGTCCCATTGATCTTACATTGGAAACCTTCTGTTTGGAAGGCAGCCGAAAACAAGCCAAATCTGCCGTGCACGCCCTTGCAGCGATAACCAAGGATGACGGGTTGATGTCGCTGTCCGTTTTGTATAAGGTTTCCCCCGTGCCCTTTTCTAACTTGAATGTACTTCATATGTTGAAAATATATTTTCTGAATTCTCTGTAACTTCTTTTTCTCTCTGCAGAGGCTTGTGGACATTCTGGATGAAAAAATTCAGTTGCCTGTTGTACTACAGTCTTTAGGATGTATAGCACAAACTGCAATGCCGGTGTTTGAAAATCGAGAGCCGAAAATTATAGATTTCATAAAATCTAAAATCCTGAATTATAGTAATGTATGCCATACGCCCCGAACTTTCGAAAGTGATATTATTTAATCAATGAAACATTACATCTAAAGGTCTCTTTGTGTTGCAGAAAGTTGAAGACATTGACAAAACATCTTGGGATGATAGAAGTGAGCTTTGTTTACTAAAGGTCTGATATAATCTTCTTACCCTTGAGCTACTTCTTGATTGTTTAAACTTCACACCAGAATTCAACATTACAGTGTGTCCATTTCCTATTCTGCGTTTCTAATGGTTTCATTTGAAAGCAAATAATTTGACGGTAAAGTAGTGACACATTGATCACAGTACTTGAGATATTCATTACTGTTTATTGCTTCATATATATCGCAGATCTTTTCTATAAAGGCTCTAGTTAAAAGCTATTTACCTGTCAAGGATGCTCAGCTTCGTCCTGGGATCAATGATCTCATTGAAATCCTTAAAAACATGCTTCTGTATGGAGAGATCTCTAAGGAGATAAAATCAAGGTATTGCAGGAATGAATATTATTAGTTATCGTTTAATATAATCGATAGACAGTACCCTGGAGATATGTTAAATTCCTGATCCAGAGTGCGATTTAATCTTTAAAATTTTGTTTGTTACCGGTGATGGTTATTGTGTTAATATATTATGTGGTTACTTCGATCTTCGTATGTCTAACTACGCGACGGTTACCTGTTCTATGTAACAGTATGGTTGACAAAGCTCATCTGAAGCTTGCATCTGCCAAAGCTATTCTCCGATTATCTAGGTGCTGGAATATCCCTGTGGATGTCTTTCATTTAGTCGTGAAATCATCAGAGGTAAATTGAAGAATCTATCTGTTGATTCTAAATGCTGCGTTAACTCTTGTGAGCTGATAATGGTTGCACAATTCACAATACTTTTTATTGATTGATTATAATGCTGGGTGACTTTTCCCTTGAGCCTTCTGCAGGTTGAATTTCCTGAGTTTAAGAAACTGTTACTCGAGAAGGTTCATCAATATCTGAAGGACACGATACTGGATGGAAAATATGCATGTGCTTTTGTAACTAACATGACCGGTTCACTGATATCAGATTTTGAACAGGTATATAATTAGATTTTTCATTGGAATGTTGATTATGCTAGTCAAGGTAGTAGTTCAGTACTTCAGTTTTGCATCATCAGTCTTTGCCTATTGGACTTGACAGGACAAACAGAACTTGTGGGATGTCATTCAGATGTATGATCAAACAAAGACACAGCACCTTGCTGCAGAAAATGACACAAGCATTGCGATACCCTACCCTGAAGGCATCCTTCCGTACTTGATCCATGTTCTTGCTCACCATTCTTTACCAAACATTGATGAGTGCAAAGATCTTGAAGCATATGAACAGATCTATAGGTACGTTGCTAAGTCTAGTGCATTCAGTTGGTAATCGTACAGAGTTTCTTAATGCTGTATGGATGAAATTGGAAAAATAAGCTATAGAGGGGGGAAGTTATTTTATTTGTCTTACAGGGATGCTAACCATGACATGCCATTTATGACATGGAATGAATTTTTATGTTGAAACGTGGAACTCCTGATGTTTACCTGCTACTGGACCTGTCGTATGAGTTGCGAGTTACACTAATTATACCTGGGGTGGTACTATTGTAGAGCAATTGAAGCTGGCTGTGATGTGCAGGCAGCTATACTTATTTTTTTCACTGCTGGTTAATGGAAATGACGATAACGAGTTGGCCAATAGTGAAAACAAAAATGCGAGAATCACAGCCATAACATCCATCATGCTAAGTATTCAGTCATCGGACGATGTCATGAATGCAGAAAAGTCTAAGGTAAGTGATTTCAGCCAGTTGTCCACTCACTATTAATTTTTCTGCCTAAATGTATTTGGAAATAGTGCACCCCTTACTTCGCATTGTAACGATGTTTGGTATTTTGCTCGTTGCCTGAATAATCAGAATTCACATGCCATTTGTGATCTTGGGATCTCGATCGTCAAACGCCTGGCTCAAGAAGAGGATACCATTTCACAAGTAACGTCATTGGTGACTTTACCTTCAGTTCTGTACAAACACATTTCAAAAACTGAAGAAAACCATAATGTAAGTGAATCTGAGTTGGATTATATTGGCTGAATAGCTTTACATAAATATTGACTGAGAAACATATCAAGTTTTTGAACTGCCGAGATTATCATTTTCTATCTTTATGGCCCTTAATTGTATGACTTCGAGTTATATTCTTTTGAGTTCTGCAGGATGGCGTAGTGAGAACATGGTTAGCTGATGAGAGCGGCCTTGCACACTTCGCTTCTCTTCAACTGGACACCAACTGTATAAATGATCCCGAAAATGAGGAGGAAGACAGTGAAAAAGCTAACAAGATATCCTTGGCAAAAATTGTAAAAAAATTGAATTCTCAGATCTCTAAGTGGAAAAGAGTGCGAATGAAGTCTCCTCCAGCTAAAAGTAAGTCAATCGAACAAGATGTTGATGTTCCGAAGATGGTTAAAGAAATAAATTTAGAAAACCTCGAGTTAGCTGGTGATGGTTATGGACCTTTACCAAGTGGAATCAAGAAACTTGATAAAAGGAAACGTCCTAATATTACTGATACAACACCCACAGGGGTACCAAAGCGTCGAAGGTCGTTGGCCAGTGCAGTTATCAAATCATCCAATTCAAAGAGTTCAGCAAACCATCTAGTCAAAAGCTCAAAAGAAAATATGCCTGCAGATAAGATAGACTTTGACTCATCTGATTCACGAAAACATTTGCCTGTAAGTAAACGTATTGCTGGTAGTCCAGAGTCAGATCTGTTGGTATCATGTTTGAAAAAGAAAGGAGAAACCGCCCAGCAGAAGGTTAGAAACGTTGGCCAGGGTTCCAATGGTCACCGTTGGGAGAAACCTGATGGCTATGATACAGAGGTGCTGCTCTATTGCCCTTGCATGCGCTTCCAAATTACATTTCCGCATATTACTTTAATCAGTCCCTAATATTGTACTGTTATGGAAATCTCAGACGTCTGCGGACATCACTGTCAGTGATGAGAATGCTGGTAGGTCTTCTATTGGAGCTTCACAGAAGCGGAAGCGGAAGCGGCGGAGTGTTGCAGTACTAGCAAAGGTCCATGATGAGTCTTTTTTTGGTTACACGCTAAGCACCAATGGATCTGAATTTTATGTTGATTTCATAATCAAACAATCTAAGGATCCTGAAATTTACCTCTTAAGTTATTCTTGGAAATTACATGTTCTCGCCTTGCCGTCTTTTTAATAGTACACAGCGAAGGATTTCATAGCAAAGATCCTTGTGATTTTTGAATGTCCTTTAACCATTTATTGTAATTAATTCTTGCAGTGCACGGGGAAGGATGATGAAAACCATTCTGCAGATCTTGTTGGTTGTAGAATAAAGGTTTGGTGGCCACTTGATAAGAAGTAAGAAATGTTTGCTTGAGAAATCATCAATCCCAATTGTGTTTATTCTGGAACTGGAAGCTTCTTATCAACTGCGTTGACTGATATGAACACTTTTGTTAAAAGGTTTTATCAAGGCGTTGTGAAATCTTACAAGAAAAAGACCAAGGAACATGAGGTGAAATTTTATTGCTGTAGTGGTCAACATTTTTTCATAAAAATCATTTCTTTGTCTCTGCATGGGTCTAACTCTTTGGTTGATTTATAACTAGATTACCTACGATGATGGAGATGTAGAAATACTCTCATTACACAAAGAGCGCTGGGAATATGTTGACAGCTGCGCGAAGTCTCCGAAGGTCTCTGTTTTGACGATCACTTTTCTTTTCTTTAGCAACTATTCACACTTTCTGAATGATTTCTGATCTTGTTATGTCCTTAATTACAGGTGTCAAGTATGTCCAAAAAATCAAAGTCATCCGAAAAGTAAGCACTTGTTTGTAGGAATTCACACTTTCGTAGACTTATATGGTGCTTTAGTGAGACGATGTTCTTCAACTCTTAAAATGAAATCTGTAAACACTTTGTTTGTATGTGCTTTTACAGACAGTCAAAGTCTCAGAGCAATGGCAATAAGAAGGACAACACATCCAAAATGTAAGTATGGATCGTTTGACGTCATGCTGTCCTTGCCTTTTGTTTGCATTTGAATTCCAGCAACAACTTTCACTTGCAGATCAAGACCTATAATCTTGGGACTTAGAGCACCGATAAAGAAAGCCAAAAAAGATCAAGATAAAAGAGTGAAAGGATTCAAAACTAAAGATGTTGGCTCTGGTATTAAAGATTTATTAACCGACTCTGATTTCAAACCGGATAAATCACTCCAGTCTGGTGATGGCGTCGATGGTAAGAACAAAGCGAGTTGAAAGCAATAAATGGCTCATATTTTTGAATTAAGTAATTACGTCCTCCTGGAACAGATGGTGTAGACAAGATGCAAGAGGATGAACAAGCAGAAGTAGATACTCGAGAAGAACAAGTAGCTGAGTATCCGGGCAGTACCACCGAACATGAGGGACGAGGGAAGCCCAGCGACGAAGTGAAAGAGGACAGAGCAACTAGCGCACGAGATGGTCCAAAACCAGCAACCGAAGAGGATCCGGGGTCGGAAGACAACGATAAAAAAACCAGCTATCCGCCAATAGAAGCTGAGGAAGTAAGCATCTGTTCCGGAATCTCACAACATGCCAATCCTAACGCCACTCCTTCCATTCCAGCAAAACACGAGCCCTCAGTTTCAATGAAGCGTCCCATCAGAGGAGATGAGGATGATGAACCCCTTGTTAGTTATCTCGCACACCTACTAATTTAAGTTCCTTTTCTAAACCTTTCACTGATTTAAAGTCATTCCTAACGTTCTGCTTTTCTGTTTGTCGCAGAGCATGTGGAGGCAGAGAGTCGCCAAAACGTCAAAATGAGAGGATAGACGCACATCAGCGGGCACAAAACGCAAGTTACTAACACGGTTTCACGAATCCAGGTTTTTTTGGCCGATTTCCTAGTCCTGCCAGTAGAGCTTGTTTGATGAAAAAGGCTGAACTTTTTTTTTTGCCGCTAGGGTTTATTTTGATGAGTGCATTGGTCGAACTGTAGGTGCTTTAATTGGTAAGTTGTTTGCTTTTGAGTGCAGAATTTCCGAGGTGGATCAATTTCATTCAGATGTGAACTTGTGACTCGTCGTGCCCTTAGTCGATTCAACCCAAATGGACAATCATTCTAAAGGTTTCAGTCTGATGTAGCGGCCTAGACTTGTAGAAAAGTCAAATGGAATACATAAGCTAGCGTATTTGACATCATCAAATTTTACTTGACAGCCTTGAATGACCAACCACCGGAGCTTTGCTTGCCAAAAATGTTACCCGATGTGTCTAAAACAGAAATAAAGTATAACAAGTTCTTAGAAAACAAGTGGTGGTCTGGTGGAGAATCATGGGTTCAGATCCCACCGGCCAATAGCATATTGTGTGGAGTACAAATCCAAAATAAGATAATCTCTTCTCCGACGCACGTATGATATTGTCTTGTTGATATTTTGTCAACGTAAATGACCCCCAAAATTTGTAGTGGTGGACGGTCAGCCAATCCCCCTGTCCCCCTTGAATCTGCCACTAGCAAAAATGACCTTGATTGATCTTAGTCCTGATAGATACCATACCTTTGCGAAACATGGGTTACCGGACCTTGTACTTGTAGTGGTTGTCCTTGATTTGATGGTTGAACACGACCTGTGCACTTCCTAGGGCACGGTAAACTACGGAATTTGCCGTTACCGATTACAAATTCACCATTTTAATATTTTATTTCAAATACCGAATCAAATTTTACCAATATTTTGACATATTTGGCAATTGGGAATTACTGGATTAAAATATTATCTATTTTTTTTAGAAAATCTTTTAGGCAATATTAAGATTAAGCTTATATGAGTTGGATTCTAGAGAGATATTTTATTAATCCAGCATTGATAATTTATAATTCTAACCATTCATATTTTGTGTTAATCTATTAATTATTTTTATTTAAAATATACTTTTTAATTTCAACCATAGATTCAATCAAAATCAAAGATTAAGATTACGTCACAAAACTTAACGTCTTTCTAAATGTCAACGCAAGTTTACATAAATATATTACATAACTATGTTTTTTTATTTAAATATTTTTCTTATCCGTAAATTCAGTAAATAAATAAATCAAACCAAAAAATTCATTTCAAATTTACTGTTATGGTATTTACCGAACAGAATCGATTTGGAATGGTAACTTTAATTTGGTAGGTCAAAATTTACGAAATTGTACTCTCTCCCTAGTAAAGCTAAAGTTCCATTAAAGAGCGTTTTCACGTGGTAGAACCTCCTCAGGGAATATAAGATTTTCATGAGGCTGATCTTGAGCTGCCATCCACGCACGAATACCTTCATTTAAAAGAATATTTTTGGTGTAGAAAGTCTCAAATTCAGGATCTTCCGCTGCACGGATTTCCTGGGAAACGAAATCATACGCAGTTGAACCATTCTTCCACATCCAACACATACAATCAATACTTTCAAACAGTGAATTCCTCGATTTTCATATACTGCCAAAAAATATCTTTCGAGTTTTTTTTAAAAAATTAAAAACTCGAAATTATTGTTTTTCATAAAAATAAGATAATGGTATAAATCCACTAAAGTGATTTCGTGCAACAAAGCCAAACTATTTTAATATACATAACGATCATACATATTCTCAATCGAAGCAAATACTATAATTCATCATCTAATTATGCATAAATAGGCCAATGGGGTGGTGTCTCATTGGTTGAGAAGTCTGATAAACTTCTCAGAGTTTCAGGGTTCAAACTCTGCCTCCACCATATTTACCTAATGAATTTTGTCTCCATATTTACCTGCCCATTGGTTGTCTACAAGAATGTTCTTGTATTTACACAATTATTTTACCAATTACCATTGTAATTGCTCTTTTTCATCGTCTAAATTATTATGTTACGTGCACACGACAGTATTGGCAATCTGTCAGTGCATTCCAAATGCTAAACGATTCAATAATCAGCAGTAGTTGTTCACCGCAAGTTTCAGAAACAATGGAGGAAAAGGAAATATTAGAATCACAAATATAATTGTAACCTTACTACTTTTTGTATAAAAGAAGAGCTTTTGGTTATGAAAGCATTTAAATTATTTGAATGCCCCAGAGTCGAAAATATTATATAGTACAGGACTGAGACTGACTGACTCGGATCAAATGAGTTGAGATTAGTTAACAACGTCAACACAGCTTGGCCATGGCCACAATGTCTATTTGAACACAGGGCAACCTTTCACCACAATTCCCGGTTCAGTCGGACAGTAGGCTAAGGGACAATGATCCACCTCATTGCCCCACCATTTCAGTTCATACCCTTGATTTTGCAGCACCAGAAACAACAATACGCCCATGAACGCCGTCCCAGCATCCAGGGCTGCCGATAGAACATAGTTGTACTTCTGCCACCACCTTTTCCTGAATCTGAAAATGAAGTAGTTGAAAATAGTTCCAGTCACCAGCCAACTCGAAATGTTCGTGGGTGTCGCAGGTGGCATCCCTGCAAACCCTGATGTGATAACAGGAATGTTGATCAAGGGGATCCATTTTTTCTCTGGGTATATTTTGCTTAGGACCCAGATTGGGATAGGCAAGACGGCGCCAACTAGGAACAGCCAGACTAGGTTGCGATACATTCCTCCCGGACCAAACAGTCTCCGCGGGCCAATTAGGCCCCAGATGACCGACATGTCGAATGTGACCTGAAACTTTGGACAAGTCCATGGACTGTCCGGTGGCAGTGCATCCACGTCACAAATGTTCTCAATGTGCTCCAGCATCCACCACGACACGCACAGATTAACCAATCCGGCCACAATGGTCCCAACGAGCTGAACAATAACACGAAACAATGTGAATACATTTTTCTCAAGTCTATTAATAATTTCATTGACAGGATGTGTAACTAATATGAACCTGAGCAGTGTACATGCATCTTGGAGGAATCTTCATATAATGTCCCAATTTGAGATCGGACAAGAACGATAGAGCGTGGACCGTACTGATTCGTCCGTAGATTTTAAACAGCAGATTCGCCATGGGTTTCCCGGGAAGGACATATCCAAAGATGAACTGCGCGATGATATCATATCCTGTATGCTGTTCCCACAGTGATAAACAAAGTCATATTCAATTCTGAATCAGGCTCAGGCATAGCTTGAACATTCCAACCAGCAAGTCATAGCGCAATGATTAACCTGGTTGGTGGTAGCTTGAATGACACCGATTGGGAGAGTGACGACCCAGGCCAGTGCAAAGGCAAAGAGGAAGCCCCACCAGGGAAGCTGCACGTCGTCTTTCCAAACAAAGGACACTACAAGGGACATTATCGCACTCCCCAATAATATGATCAGAAACCACCATTGCGGAACTTGCCTGTAGGCCTGCATTAACTTGCAATGAATATCCAGTTTGGCGTTGTGTATAGCTGACCTGCTCTGCTTCCATATGTCGCTGAGAAAAATGGAAAAACACAAAGTTCATAAAATTTTTAAAAAACTTGCATAACGCAAACAGTAAAATATTCAAATTTATTTCAATAAAAGAAGCCGCAAACCTTCCGTGAAACAAAGCAACATGGGTGAGGGTGGCGGTGAACCTGGCAAACCCCGATCCAATGGAGAGAGCAAACAAAGGAGCGAGGTAGAGCTTGCCATAGCTCTCATAAGCAGCCTCATTAAGGTCGAAATGCGGCGTCAATATCTTGGAAGTATCATACTTATGGCCATCAGCATTAAACAATTTCTTAGAGAAAATAGGGAACTTATGGGCATCAAATGTGTTAAACCTCCAGTAACAAAGCGGGACTATGATGTACGCAAACATGAGGAATCCCACGCCAACATTCACAATAGATGCCCAGGGAGCAACGAGCGGATTGCCGTGGTAGGCGGAGATGCCTGCCCAATCGAATGTA
This sequence comes from Echeveria elegans, assembly GCA_035048345.1. Taxonomy (NCBI): domain Eukaryota; kingdom Viridiplantae; phylum Streptophyta; class Magnoliopsida; order Saxifragales; family Crassulaceae; genus Echeveria; species Echeveria elegans. The sequence continues at coordinate 22,520 of JAWWMW010000717.1, forward strand.
AAGCCGCCAATCCCAAGCCCCTGGTAGCTAGACCCAATTTGCTGCGCAGTAATGCTCTTAGGCCATATGAAGCACACTATGGAGAAGAATGATAGAACCTTGAAAAGGTATCCGGGGAATGCGTAGTAAATGAAACTCGCTCCGAAGACTACTAGGAAGAATCTCATCCTCGTGTAGCCTCGCGATTTCGGATCTCTCTCGTGTAGAGCTCTGCAACAGCAATCAATTAGAATTAATCACAGAGCACATGCATAACTGCACTTGAGTTTAGAAAGTAGAAGAAACGGTACCTGAATAAGGAGACTTGAGCAACATTAGCAGGCCACCACATCTCCACCGGATCCACCAGATACCTCCGTAGCAATCCGGCCCATCCGTACCCTATCAGCTGGGAGGTCAAGACGATGAGAAGAGAGCAGAGGAAGCTCAATCGCTGTCTGTAAAACCCCTTCATGACCGTTATCGCTCCGATGGAGTAAGCATCGCCGCCGCCGGGGGAAACCCCACAGTTAGCGAAAATAGTGATGACGACATGCTCCTTTATATTAAACGGCCCCGGATTCAAACTGAAGCTCCTCCCGAACAGAGCATACTCTGTATTGGGCAGAGCAGCGGCCATGAACTTTCCTATCGGCAAGACAGCGATCTGCATGAGGATGGCTGAGATGGTGAGGGGCTGGGATCGGTAGATGAAGAAGGTGTTAAGGAAGATGAGAATTATACAGGAGGTTAGACCGAGAAACCAGACGCGGAAGGTCATCACTGGGATTGTCGCGTCGTCTGTTTCGGGCACCACTAACGCTACTTCCTCCACCGGGCATCGGTCAGACGATAGGGACTCCTTCGTCGACTGTTTTTCCGCCATCTTTGAGCTCGATGATGCTCTGCACTTGAAGTTTGATTTTGAGTAGTAATTAAGTTTTGATAAATGTGGATTTCTGCTTAAATGGTGTATAAATAAATAACAAAGAAAGACATGAAGTGGAAGGGAAAGGTCTTAGTGTGAAAGGTGGATGCACGGATATCATTGAAAGTGGGGAGAGTGTGAGGCGCTCGCTTAGCGGAGCATCTGACATGCGCGGCCCGGTGACTAAACCGCCACGTCGGATTGTATTTTACTTGAATATACATGGTCAACAGTGCAACGTAGGATCAAAATGGACATCCAATGTGACGTGGCATGCTGAATCAGATCCCATACTATCATAGGAGTAATAAACAAAACGACCATAAACAACGGTTTCATTTTTAAAATTTTTTGGTTTACAAATTACAATAGAATAGTACTTATTGGATTCGGTTGTATGCTAATCCGTATTCGTCAAAATTTTTAGCCAAAGTGGCTTCAATTATTAATACTTATTAGAATCTACTAAACACTTTCTGCACACTTTTGATTATGGCTTAAAGCTCCTTACGTAAGCTTGATTAATGTAACTTAGTACTCCTAATAATTTAATTTAGGTATATATATAGTGATTGACGCTTGTGGAATTTTAATTTGGGTACTTGTCCTCCGTTTTTGACTTGGGGAGTCACGACTTACGAGGTCAACTAGATAAGAGACTTTTCTAATGATGACACGTGTTGAAATCCACCTGGTCGCAGCAAAAGTTATACTTGCTGGTTGCTGCTCCTGAAGACTTTGAAAGTCGTGTGTTTTTGGACACGTTCGAACCGTAGACAAGCTCATCGGAGACTGTGAAAACTGTTTTAAGCTCCTAGTCCTAAACTCCCAATCCCCGAGCAGGGGTGTCCAATCCAAACGACAGGGAGCTTAAATAGCCCGTGGTCGGAATCCGACCCGGCCCATGCTTGACCTGAAGACGGTCTAATCCGTAAGTTCATGAACTGGACTTGGATTTTGACCGTTGATGTCCGGTCCGAGACTCTATCATCATTTTTTCGAATTGTAAAAAAATCTATCTATATAATAGAATAAGTAACTTAATGAATCATACATTTAGCAACAATATCTAACTAAATCTCTGCATTTACTAATAACATCTAACTAAACCTCTATCACCTAACTAAACCATTCCAACTAAATTAAATTAAAAATTGAAAATTTAAAAATTTAATTAATAAAAAATTAAAAATTAAAATGTATAACTTTAAATATTAATAAATAGAAAATAAACATTTAAAAATTTTACAGAAAATATTTAATATTTTTAAAATTTTGATAGAAATGTACGAATTGTTGCGCACTTTATTTTTTAATGTATGTCTATTATCACTGTATAATAATACTATCAACAATATTTATTGCACTCGCATTCCGTCGGAACGACGAATTTGGCACTTGTATATTAATAATAAGTTTAATATTGCGTTAGGCAACAAGTAGAGGTATGCATTAAGAATACGAATTATAAGAGTAGATGGTGACTGAGTATCCAGACATTTCAATTCGGACCAACTTCAGTTTTGAATTGAAATGGATGTATTTGTTAGATTTTAAAAAGGAATAGAATTAATGTCATTGATAACGGGGAAGACGCTTTTATACGATTCGTGATAAACACTAGTATGATTCGAGTGAAGCACATATCAGCATAAAAAACGAGGGAAAAATTTTTGATTACAAAGAAAAGAAATTTTTGGCTGGGGCGGTGATCCGAGTGAAGCACCACCGCCGTGAGCGGAAGCTTAAAATAGTCCGGAAAATAACTTGCTCTTGGATATCATGTTAGATATGAAAAGAGGAATAGAACTCATGTTATTTATAATTGACGAACACGCCTTTATATAAATACAAGAAAATCGTAATAAACACCAATGTAACAATGTTTTATTTATTTATTTTTATTTATTTAGTTCATTTAGTGCTATTCGTTATATTTTTCATGGAAAGCGATTCTGAATCGATGATTGCTTTTCTATTAGTTTCACACATTTATGAATCCTGTATTCCGAGCTATAGTCCCATATTTTGATTGTATACTTTGATCCCTTTTATGGGAAACCGTAATAAAAAAAACTCTTATTGGTATTGTAATCTAAAATACAGTAAAGATAATAAAAAAAATATCTCTAACAATATTGTATTTTATGGAACTATGGAAAGGTGAATATTCAGCATGCCATAGAGATGTTATTTCTAGATATGTACGAACCACAAGCCTTTTTTATCTTTAATTATAGGATGAATGAGAGTACAAGCAAGGCTCGACTTTAGAATCCGGTTCTTGGTTTATATATGATGCCCAAATGTTCTTGGAAGTTAGGAACACCACTGAATGATGCGCAGGTGCAATCAATCACTAGGAACATGTTCTCCTTTTACTACTTCCAACACTTACGACATGTTCGACGTTTCATCTTATTCACCCATTTATTTTTTGGGAAGTCCTGACCATCCCCGTTACGACTCTTTTAGTCGTGGGATTTTTGTCATCAACTTGATCATATATATCATGATAAAGGGGAAGAAGTATCACTAAGTTCAAAACCATATTTTGATAATGGGAAAGAACCATTCACAATTTGAAGCGTATCCAGTTCTAAATTCTAATAGAAAGAGATAGATGAATTTATATATTTATAACCAATTTATCATGTATAAAATAGATGCAATTCTATAAAAATTTAAAGATTAATTATAATACGAGCTCTACAAATAGACATCACCACTCTCTCCACAACGAGCTTAACAAAAACGATGCAATATTGCCCAACTGCAATATGCTGTTTATTAGGGATGTCAACGGTGAAATTGTATAGACTACCTTCCTTGAGGAACCTTCTTGTCTTAGTTTTCCTGTGTCAACTTAGTTAGCAGTTCAATAGTGCAGGAATGTAAAAGACACAGAAACTTGGTAACCCGGTTCGGCTCCTTTAAGGCTTAGTCCGGGGGGCTTTTCTCCACAAGCCCGGTGGAA
>JAWWMW010000718.1:0-13695 GCA_035048345.1 Echeveria elegans
TAGTATTATTCGGTTTAAATATGATGTTTGAATGAAGATATTTTTAGTATGCCATTACAAATACTCATATTTTGCTCATATTCAATGTGGTGCATGCTTACTCGAATTGTACTTTTGGTGCAATTGAAAATGAGGTTGTCAACTAGTCAAGTGCTAGACCCTTGTCTGGAACTTCAAGGTCAATGGTTCAAATTCCAACTCATGTATCGCATGACTAGTATTATGTGGAGGGTTGGTATTCTTCCTACATGAAGTGCAAAGCGGTTCGTGCTTGAAGTGTACAAAGATGAAAGTCTATCAATACCCTCCAATCGAAAAAAAAGAAAAGAAAATGAGATGTTGTCTTGTTAATTATAGAGTCGGTCATGGCTCAATACGGACAATGGTAGTCATGACTTTATCATATTCTCCCTCATATTTGTCTTCGCTTTCCTCCTTCGTGAACGCTCGCTCCCTCCCTCCGGATTCAGGGGTTTGGCAGTGGAGACTCCACCGCCTCCAATCTAGCTAGACGAAGGATGTATATGGTATTCTGAGTTTTTGAACTGCTAATGGCCAAGTGGTTAGAGTTCATGTGTGTATAAGTTTTGAGGGTTTTATTAAATTTTAAAAATATTTCTTCAAAATGTCAAGCAATGGTTCGACCCAAGACCTAAATTGCATAATGTTCCAAAAATCAACCGAGCTACATTAATATATTTACTCTTTTTCTTATGTTATTCAAAATATAGTTGTTTATTTCCCCGATCACAATCTCTTGTATCCGCACTAATCATGGATGTTTGTCGCTCTTTTCTTTGAAGGTTATTGTCCATTGTTTCCTCGCCCGTGGAGAAGCTGGTTGCTTGTTTTTCCTTCGTCCGTGGAGCTTGTCGTTCTTTCTTTGGATCGATACGGTGGCTTAATATCTCAAAGAATTATGCACGTGCATGAAGTGCTTCATGCGAGAAGTTTGAATGGGTAGAGATATCGCATGCGACTTGTGTTTGAAAATATTTTAATATATTTGGTAATAAATTTATGTAATGAATTGTATCCAATGTAACACATTATCAGAAGAAAAAATCTCCCTCTTTAATCAATTAAGCTTTTGATTTAAACTAAAACTCACAAATGCACCATAAACATAGTAAAAGGCTTTCTCTAGGGCATCAAAAGTAATCGGTGTTCCTATGAACCTCATTGCATGTGTTAGAAAGCATCTTCATTAAATGACCCAACTTATTATTCTCAATCATTAATACATTTGAATATACGAATGCAAATGAGGTTCACAAGTTGATCAAAATGAAAAGATGCACCAATAAAGTCTCACATAAAATGTACCAAATAGCATATATTGTAACGATATTTAGGTTTCAAACTTTTCAAAAACCAATTATCCGTTACCAACCATTCTCGAAGCCACATTAGTACATTTCCGTTTAACAATGTGTTTATTCAAAATTCTTGTTATGTAATTATGGAGCTATTAAGAAACGTACGGATAGATTTGAGCACTCTTAGTAAATCCGACCCGCTGACCCAAATCGGTTCACTCATTGGTAAATAATGCGCTGAACATTGGTCAATACCCCCTTCGACTTCTCTGTTAACCCACCCGATCGAACCAATGCATGCAAATTGGTAAAAAAAGAAAAGAATGTATGAACTCATGGTTGGAACCCCATGCCACACACTAGAGGTGTCAAATGGGCGGATAGGGTATGGTATGGGCGGGTATGAAGAGGGTATGTGTGTAGAGAGTATAAAAGGGCAAGAGTTTAGTGGGCGGGTATCAAAAGGGTAAGAGCGCCCTTTAATACCCTCTTTTTGATTTTTGACCAATCGGTCAACGGTCGGTCAATGATGGTCAACAATGATCAAATTGAGAAAAAGATAATAAGAGGATTAATGGACGGATAATGAACGCATGATATTAAAGGGTAATGACATTAAAGGGTAAGAGTATTAAAGGACGTCCATGAAGAAAAGAAAAAAAAAGTCTAAAATCTAACGTGATTTCCACGTAATCCGAGATAAAGCAGCTCCGATTTAACCCCGTCAACGCAGTCTCTCACGTTTCCACGAATCGCGGAATTCACGCTCTTCTCGACTGCTCAACCTTCAGCCGCCGATACTCAAGTCCGCTGCTTCGGCTGTCGCCTAAATTCGTGGAGGACTCAAATTTGCCCTAATTAGAATCGGAACCCTAATTTGAAAACTACCGTTTGTCTCAAACAGTACAACGCATAGGAGTCTTACTTTGCCAGTCCATCAACCTCCAGCTCTTTACATTACACCATTTGAGTCTATTTCTGAGCTTCCTCGCAATGTGTGATGGTCGCTGTGTATATAAACCTCATCTTTCTTGTGTGGGTTCAGGCTTCATCGTGTCCATCAGTAAGTCAGATTCGGAGACAGAGAGTCGGAGATGGACCGACGGTTTTCCATTGAGATTGAAGATGAACTATCTGCATCTGTGGCTGTGTTGACGGTTGTGGCCAGTAAGGATAAGGAGAGCGGAAAATGTGCTCTTAAATGGGCAATGGAAAATTTGTTTGAGTATGATGATGCCAACAAGCCCATTCTGGTGCATGTTACCAGCAGTAAGTCCTCCACTTTTCACCAACTCGGTTATCATTTGCATTTTGTTGTGTTTTATGATTTTCAATTTATATGGTTGTCTTGTTTTGCTCTTAAGGTGTTTGTGTTATTGTCCCAAAGCGGATGGCGTTGTTTTTTTTTTGTTTGAAATTTGATGCAAGAGTTGTAGAGCCTTGATAATTTAAACTGAAATGACATCTCTCTCTGATTGTTTGATAGATTTGGCTTGCTTGAATTAGATTTTCCGTAATTCCATATTCAGAATTAGAATTAAAGTGCCAAAATAAGTCAAAATGTAGAGACATTTGGTTGGACATGCTCTAAAAGCTCAATCTCTTAATGTCTCTTCCCAAAAATAGTGTTTTCATCAGACTCACCTGAGATATGCATGGAAGATATTGTAAATACAAAACACGTAGAATAAGAACTGCTTAGTCTTTGGGGTTCTTGTTAGATAAGGCTTCACCGATCTCACTCCTCGGGTACAGATGTGCCGGTGAGGGAAAGTGGGTGTCTGGAAGCTTTTCTCTCAAGATATTACCAAAATGACTTTTGATCTATCTGTTCATTTGAAATCTGTGGCTGTGGCTGTTGGTGATTGCAAGAGCGGTGAATATGCCGTGAAATGGGCTGTTGAGCATTTGCTGGTTGACTGTGACGATCCTTGCCCTTCTCTGATAATGATTCATGTTTTTCCAAAACGTCAAATCGTTATTCGAAACACTTATTTTCAACCGGATCCTAGATGGAGTTCTCCTGTTTCATGGGATGTTCCTGATGACAATGGTACCAATTTTGACACTCAAAGATTTTTGTGCATTGATGCAGGAATAGGATCTGTTGTATTTAGGTTTATACAATATGCTGGCATCCAATTCAAAAAATTTATTCAGCATTTTTGAATTTTGAGATGACATAGTGACATATTTTATGTTATGCACCGTATTATGTATTTGTGCAGAACCCCCCTCTGAGGCTGACAGGAATAAATATGAGGCTGAAATAGAGCAGCTATTCAAGTCATCCCGTATTTACTGTGCTCGCAAAGGGGTTTGTATTGTTTAGTCTTATCATGCATTTCCAAACGCGTAACAGAAAGTGAATATTTACTGACTGGCATGCGGTTCAGGTTCATATAAAAGAGGTTATTCTCGAAGACTATGATGTTTCCAGAGCGTTATTGACCTACGTGAAAACAAACCACATCAGTAACGTTGTTCTTGGTTCAACAAAAGGGAATGCTATCTCAAAATGGTTATTTTCCTCTCATCTCTCAGTTTCTAATATATTAACCTTAGAATGCCAAACACTAACTGCTCCTTGATTTGCTGATGCAGGATGAAAACTGATGTGCCAGCCACTGTTTTGAAAAATGCACCAGATTTCTGCTCTGTCTATGTAGTTTCAAAATCAAAGCTACTTGCCGTCAAACAAGCGCAACGACCTGCAGCAAATACTGCTACTCCACCAAAAATGCCATCCTCAATGGCATTCCCACTTCTTGTGACCTTGGATCAACTGGAATTGGAAAACAGCAAGTAAGTTTGTAAAAATATTTGTGCAAAGTTCCATTGATGTTGGGATTATGTTTATATTCTTCTCTTTTTTCATTTTTAATTACTTCATTTGGTCCATTTGTCTTTGTTTGTGTAAACTGAAACAGAGGGCAATCTGCAAAGCCAGGTCATAGGAGCACAAATTCAGACGGGCTCACTTCTGACAAAATCCTTGAAGCCGCTACAAGACCTTCACACAATAAGCTTCCGAGTGCTCCTGTGTCAATGGAGAATATTGAGTTTGATGTGTCTGAGAGGTCTTCATTTAGCCATGATTCCTTTTCAGATGATTATGATGCATCCGTGGTGGCGAGTTTTGGAGCATTTGACGAGGATGGGCCTCCTGACAGTACATCCTGGTCCAGTTGTACCATTGGAACTTCTCTGGTAAGTGTTCAACAGTTTGAGGAAGATGCAGAACAAAGGATAGCTATTTTTTCATGATAGAGGCCTGATAATCTAATTTGTTGCAGCGGGATGTTGATGCTGAGATGAGAAGGCTGAAACTTGAATTAAAGCAAACAATGGAAATGTACAACAATGCTTGCAAAGAAGCTATCTGCGCTCAAAAGAGGGTAACAGCTAAATAGTGACGTCTAGATTTCGAGGTTTATAAACATTTCCAGTTGAATTGGGATATTAATTTACTTCGATCCAGGAAAAAGAGCTTCAACAAATGAAGAACGAAGAAATGCGTAAACTTGAGGAAGCCAGACAGGCAGAAGAGAGAACCCGGGCAATGTTGGAAAAGGAAAAACGAAAATACAAAGTTGCCATTGAGGCCGCAGAGGCCTCAAAGAAGCTAGCTGAGATGGAAGTAAAAAGAAGAAAGGGTGTCGAGTTGAAGTTAAAAGAGGCAGAAGACTTGCTTTTACTGACTCGTCCTGAATCACGCTATCGGATGTATACTATAGAAGAGGTTGAAGCTGCAACTGAAAAGTTTTCGGACACAAGGAAAATTGGGGAAGGTGGATATGGACCTGTGTTCAAAGGCTACATTGATCACACTCAAGTAGCTATTAAGGTTTTAAGGCCTGATAGCACACAGGGAAGGAAACAGTTCCAGCAAGAGGTATGCCAGTGTGAACTATCTGATTGTTTTCACATTTTCTGTTTACAGTTAATGAGATTTACTCAATTCTCATTTTCATGAAATGAATAGATTGAGGTCCTCAGCTGCATCCGACATCCAAACATGGTTCTGCTAATTGGAGCATGTCCAAAGCATGGATGCTTGGTGTATGAGTACATGGATAATGGAAACTTAGAAGATAGACTCCTTCGAAGAGGGATAGGGTCACCTCTATCTTGGAGAAAAAGGTTCAATATAGCTGCTGAAATCGCTAGTACCTTGGCATTTCTTCACCAATTGAAGCCTGATCCTATTGTGAACCGTGACCTCAAACCAGCAAATATCCTCCTTGACCGCAATTGCGTGAGTAAAATTAGTCATGTTGGCCTAGCACGTCTTCTTCCAGCATCAGCAGCCGATGATGTCACTCAATATCGCGTTACAGCTGCGGCTGGAACATTTTGCTACATTGATCCAGAGTATCAACAGACCGGCATTTTAACTACCAAGTCTGATATATACTCTTTGGGAGTACTCCTCCTCCAAATTATCACAGGCAGACCTCTTATGGGCCTCATCAACCATGTGAAAACTGCCATAGCAAATAATAGTTTTGAAGAAATATTGGACCCTTCGGTGACGGATTGGCCAGTCAAGGAAGCGTTGGCATTTACCAAATTAGCACTCAAGTGCGCAGAGCTGAGGCAGAAGGACAGACCTGATCTTTCGTCTGTAATAGTTCCAGAACTAAACCAGTTTAAACACATTAGAAAGAGAAGCAAAAACTCTTCTCACTGTCCACTGACAAGTACCCGCAATTCAAGTTCATGCTCGGCAGATAGCAGCCAGGTATTATGTCCATTGCAGCAAAAGCTAGCTACTGTCATATTATTATTGTTGTCCGCTTTTCATGAGTCCTTAGTATGGTTATTCTTTGTAACCAGGCATCGACATTAGTTAGCTACGGCTCGGGATCAGACTCTAGCTTCAGCCCAGGTGAAGGCAACAATGTTTGACTTGACATTCTTGGCCTCCTGCAGCTGGAAGCTGAGATTACCGCTGAATGAACTGAATAGCGAAGTCACTGGAGACCAAATTTGTGCAATTTTCATTACTGAGAAAACAAGCTGAGGGTCTAGAGCGAACCAGGGTCATCCCCTCGGCAGTCTCACAGCCGTTCAGTCAACAGCTTACGTGTTTATTCAAAGCACAACAATCTAGTCAAAAGAGGACTGATTCTAAAGTACAAATTAATCAGTCTTCAAAATGAAGCGCGTATTATATAACGATTACCAATTTTTGACTGGACTACTTTCGAGTATTATTCATCCTGGATCAAGATGTACGACTTTGATTGACACCTCAACGTCTAATTGCCTAAACTCAAAATTAATAAAAATATTAATTGAATAAAATTACTTAATGAATAATGGGTAAATAACATCGTACTAACTATCAATGCACGTTGTAATCTACACGTTTGTAATTGTTGTGATTCTAAATCACAGTACATTTACCTCCCCTTGGATTGGGGAAAAATGGACGAAAAAAAAGTAAGACGGGAATTTTAATAAAAAAATATTTTGTAAAAAAATTTGTATTAGGTTCCTTTTTTTTCTTCCATTTGCAATTAATCTTTCTCATTTTTCATCGTATTTTCTTTTTCAACTAAAATTTTCTATGAACCAAACGGAGCCTTACAATTTTTACACGATAAGATGCATCAATTAATATGAGGCACGAACTGAAGTGACTACTAAGCGGAGAATATAAATTTTACCACGATTTTCTTCTTTTGCTAGAGTCGGTAAAAACCAGTAACTGCATCACCAACAATGAACTCGAAGGTCATTAAACTCATCAATCTACACAAATATGTAAGAAATCAAGAGCTAGCGTGAAAGTGTTAATCTGCTTCTTCCGGCACGAGCTCACATCATTTGATGCGGAGACCAGGTACATAAATTAGAGGTTATAATATGGTTTAATGACTGAGATAGTATCATCTACATATTAATTAAAGATTATTACTATCTCCGCATCATAGTCACAAAATCTAAACCAGACAACCTGTCTGCCGCCCACTACTGAACCAAACTCCAACATTGACTACACCTTTCAAATTCATCACCAACTTCTTCACACTTCGAAGCTAGAAGCTACTCTACCACCACCATAAACGCTTTCGAATTCCTAAAACAGTCTCACTAAAAAGCCGCCAATCGCTTTTTCATTTGCTTCCGAACTCCCTCACAAGTCACAAATGACACATTCCAAGGTCTCAACCGTCATATCACATCTTCACATATAATTTGCGAATCAGATGAATCAGATATTTTTTTTGATAAGTGTGTAAAAGAAAAGGAAAAAAAAAAGTGAAACATCAACTTCATATTTAACGGTTGAACCGAATCATTAACCCACTAACTTCACCGGGTCATGAAAATAAAACCTTTCGCATCTAATTGTAATTAACGGCAGTTCGCTGCTGTGCTGGTGCTTATTGCGAGATACTGTCGTCGAGCTAAACGGCGCCGTACAGCTCTTAACCACGACAAGCTGCTGAGAGGTTCTGCGAATTCCACAGTCCGAGCGAAACCCTAATTCCTGTATCGACCAAAATCCAGCTGCGTGTTTCTTCTGGCGATCAAAAGGTAATTCATGATTCAAATTGTACCATCAAATTTTCTGATCTCTAATTTGATTGCATTCGTATCTCTAACTCATTAAAGTCGTGACCGTGCCGAGCTGCTTGAGTTCAGATTAAAAGTGTATGTTTTTACGTGTATGTTAAAAGTGTGGAGTTTTTTACAGATAAGTATGAAAGGGAAGCGAGGAAGTATTGGGATGTATTTTACAAGAGACATCAAGATAAAGCGAGGATCTTCGTATTTTGTTTGGAGTACTGATTTTTCATTTATACATTACTTGCTATATCTTTAGTGAGTGTTAATATATAACCTTGTTATGTCAACTTTCATGTTAATTACTTATACGGTTGATTACAAATAACCACCCTTTTATTTAGGGTGTTTCCAAAGTCACACCAATATGATTTTTTTTCACAAATAACTACCCATTTATTTCCAATCGTCAAAAAGTCACATCCATTGTACTATTCCGACAAAAAATATTTCAAAAAATTCTAAAAATGTATACAATAAAATGGAAAATTGAAAATAAGAAGTCTTAAAACATTAGAAAAAAATTGTAATTTATATGGTACATCGCTTGTAAGAATTTTTTTTTAAAAAAGTTACGACACGAAAGTTTATATTTTATTTATTTTTTCTAAAATTTGGGTGATTTTTTGGATACTTTTTAAAATGTTAAAAAACTTCAGTGATTTTTACAATTTATTTCAAAATATTTTCTTTGACGGAATAGTACAATGAGTGTGACTTTTTGGCAATCGGAAACATATGAGTGGTTATTTGTGAAAAAAAATCATATGAGTGTGACTTTGAAACCACCCTAAACAAATGGGTGGTTATTTGTAATTAATCCTTACTTTTATGCACGACTTATCTAGACAAGGAATGGGGTGCCCAGTGCCCCCTTCTCTGTAAATTCACTATCAAACAACTGGTGTGGAATCTTTGCATCTAGATAGTTAATAAACCTTGCTCTGTAGTTTGTACTGATAGAATAACTAATGAAATTTGCACGGAACTGGAAGAAAAGTTGTCCTCGAGGTAATCCTGCTCCATGAAGTGACTACTACCTATTGTCTTCTGTAAACAAGATGAAATTACAATTTCACGTGGAAGTTTGGCAAAACTATCAGATGATGCCTGACTGTCTTTCAGGTTGGACGTGGAGCTGGAAACATTATTTTTCCATTGTTGCTACATATCCAAAGATTTTTGTGTATGGTTGTGATTTTCCTCCCAGGCTGTGAACCTGATCATGGTTTGGTTATTTGATTTCTAAATTTATAATTAAACAAGTTATTTCTTTTTTATGTCAATATGACAGTATCATATAGTTCTAGATCAAAGTGTGTTCTTAAATTGATCAGTTATAGTAGATTGACCTAATTAATGCTGGTGTTCTTTTTTTTCTTCTTCTTTGGAATGCAGGCACATAGTGATTTTACCGAGTCTTGACTGGATGCATTTGTATGTGATCTTACAGTTGATGATTTGAATGCTCACATATCCTTGTCATCTGTTGACATTGTCACAATGGTAAACACGTTTACCCCATTTAATCTGTATGGGTTGCTGATTGTTTCCTAGAATATTAAATTTGTTCGTCTTAAGATATATTGGACATAGTATATGAATTTGCATCTATGCTGAATGGTTCGCTTGCTGACGCATTAAGCAGATATTTGTCTTATCTGCAGTATCCCCAGAAAAGATGTCATTAGTATTACAGAACATACAGAAAGTTCTGAAGGTACAAATTTGGAGATTGCATATGTTATGGTGATGTTATAGCATTTTATCATGTTGAATTGTGCTCCATAATCTTATCAGCCAAATGGATTGGTGCTAAGTGACTATGCAGTAGGGGATCTTGCCCAGGTAAATATAAAATGTCTTTAGTTACCTTTATTTCATGACATGGTTCATTATAAAGAGGCGGCTCTGTTTTTTTGCACAGTATCTTAGTTTTTACCTCCAAATTTGTAAGATGAAATGGCTTTCAATATTTTGATGTGTATCAATAGGAAAGATTCAATGGCGAGGACCAGCGGATCAGTGAGAGTTTTTATGTTAGGGGTGATGGCACTGTAAGTTGCACGCATCAAAATCTACTTTGCTTATTGGTCACAGTTCAATTTTAGCAGGTCTTAGATTCGCGTTTGTGTTATTCGTGTTCCAGCGTGCATTTTACTTCTCTGATGACTTCTTAATAAGCTTGTTCAAAGAAAATGGATTTGAAGTTGAGGAATTCAGTTTATGCTGCAAGCAAGTTGAAAACCGTTCAACGGATATAGTCATGAATAGGTAAGCTTTAACCTACACAATCATTAATAATCATTTATTAGTATATTTTTTTTTTTCAAATATGAGCATATAGTATAATCTTTATGCTACACAATTGGACTACTGTAGGGGTGTCAATGGTTCAAGCCGTTCACAAGCCGCTCGCAAGTCGGCTCGGTCAAAGTTCGGTTCGATTCTAATCAAGTCAAGTACGAATATATATTTGAGGCTCGATTAATAAACAAGCCGAACATGAACAAAGCAATACTCGGCTCGTTTAAACTCGTGAACAACTCGTTTATATGCTCGTTTGAAACTCGTGTGTATGCTTGATAAATACTTGATTAAGGCTCGCATATATATGCTTGATTAAGACTTTGAGGTTAATAATTATAATTAAATGTAAATTTTTGAAAGCTCTGACTTGAGTTTGCTGATCTTCGTTTTCTTCTGTATTGTATGGTCATATTATAGCAGAACTTTAGCTTGCTCGCTAGCAACAATATTTCAGCAGTAACATTTACATTGGTTTGATTAAATCATAAGGCTCTTAGTTAGAAACAGCTATTCTCTATTTTCGCAAACGGACATTAGTTACTTCTCCAGCTCTGGAGTGTAAAAGTGTAACCAGGATACGTTACTTGACCTCAGGGGCTTGCATGAAGAGATACTCAAATGATATGGGAATCAGCCAGACGTCTCGGAACATTGTAAATGAAAAGCAATCTATCGATATTCTTAGCCATATTTCTATCAAACAGGTTTGACATTTTGTTACTTTCTTTTGGTTTATACGCTCTGATAAGTGATATGACGTTGTTCTATATGTTTTTTGAACCTCTGCATTGCATTTCAGTACTTCAAAAGGAAGATAGAAGACAGCTGCCTGCCAAAACATGGCTTGCGGCTATGTATCGACCTGCAGTTCTATAGTACAGTATACATAGGACCTGGTGACCCTATAATTACCAAGAATATAATTCCTTAATGGAAATAGTCTCATAATAACCGTTGTATCATAAATTCGTGATCATGTGAGATATTAGCTGTGATTATGACTTTTATCATACGATCGACACCTTTTGGTTTGGTTTGTGGAAACCTCCTCCGGTTTACTTGAATAATGAACACCCACTCAGCTGGTTCAAAACAATTTGCAGTGTGCAGAGCGAAGTGTGAACTAGCAACGTCCGCGTCTCGTCTAAACTCTAAAGTGTCGTCGTCAAATGCTCAAAATCAAATTTGGTTCACATCAGGAGGTCATCCATCAGTAGCAATAGCAACAGCGCACTAGAGCCTGGAAAGTGGGAACTGTCGAATGTTAAAGCTGCTCTAATACAAGTAATATCCCACATTGCTTGGAGTAACAAAGTAAGCATGAAACACTTCCTATAAATCTCCAGCCCATTTCAGCTTCAGGTAAAATATAATATAAGCTATCTAATCGAGCTAAGTTTGAACATTTTGTTTGAGCCGAGCTCAATCCTCCAATAATATATTTAGGGTCGAGCTGAACTCTATTCTACTCGAGCTTGAATTTCAAACAAAAATGTTCGAGCTCGAGTTTCAAAAAATTCACTCCAGTACGAGTATTAGGTTTTAAGTTTGTCGAGTTTGAGCCATGTGTACGAGCCGAGATACTCGGCTTGACCCGTTTACAGCGCTAGACTATTGTATCCATTATTTGAAGAAATGCATATCCTGATATGTATCAGGCGCTGGGTGCAAGCTGCTAGCTGCGTTCCGCATATCAAATAATGTCAGCTCAAAAAAGGCTGAGCCCGCTGCCAATGTAGACGTTCCGTGCATCAAGAGCAACGAGTCAAGTGTTAAGGAAAGCATCCCTGGAGAAGAGGATTCAGATATTGACATATCTGCTGATTGTTTGGCCAGTGCTATGTTTGGCATATCACTCTCGACGCATGAGGTACAAATAGTGCCCGTTGCTCTCTCTACCATCAGTTCAGCTTCAGCCATTAGTATCTCTTTATGATGTACATATTTCTGTGTTGTTCATAGATAGTAGAGATCAATGTTGGCAATTTTAAATTCAAAATCAAAGCGCTTTCTAAGGAGTACCAACACACATGCAAGTTGACTGGATTGATGTTATAGGAATCAGCTCGTCTCATGCCTTCTGTCCTAGCAAACCATCCAGCCATTGTTTCAGGAAAGCGTGTGTTAGAGCTGGGATGTTGGTGTGGAGGCATATGTTCAATGGCTGGAGTAGAAACAGCCGACCTTGTGGTTGCCACTGATGGGGACTCAATATCACTCGACTTGTTAACCCAAAACGTTACAGCCAATCTCAAGCCACAGAACGCCACCAAATTGATATGCAAGAAGTTAGAATAGGGGAATCGTGATGATATCCATGGTATCAAAGAAATAAACAAAAGTGGGTTTGAAGTCACTATAGGCACAGACGTTACATACGTAGCCGAAGCCATACTGCCTCTGTTCGAAACAGCTAGTGAGCTACTCACAACCGAATACTCCGGTGCTAACTCAAAGAAAAAACTTGCGCTTACATTGATTCTTGATTGTCAAAGGCCGCCTGATGATCCTGTCGTTTATTCTAAAAAATGTTTAACAAAAACAGAAAAAACTTAAAAATATAAATATACTCAATTATGTTTATTAAAAAAACATCCCACTAAAGCCATTAGTGCACTACCGTCAAGAATCATAAATTTTCATTGTCATCAGTAATTGAACACAGTAATTATAATACTCATATATCTTCCCCTAACTAGAATAATACTTGATGAGCTAAAAAAATCTTGATACATTTTTTTATTAAATCTTAGGGCTCGTTTGGTATGTCATGGTGAAATCTGAATGAATTTGAAATCATGATGAAATCAGAAATCATAGAATTTACTAGTGTTTGGTATGAGGTTGGAATCAAATTTTTAATTCAAAGAAATAAATTGATTTTTTTATTTGAGTTTGGATGGTATTATAATATGAAATAGAAATAGAAATAGTTAATTTCATGATTTTATAGAATATCTAATATTTTTTCTTATTTGGAATGAGTATACCCAAGCTTTTAAGCAGGAATCAAATTCTTAGTAAAGTTTGGAATGAGTCATTATAGGGGATGAAAGAAAAATCTGATTTCCATTTACCAAAAGCGCTATTATTTTATTTAATGTAAAACTTTATTATAATTAATTCTTTTCTACTGCCAAAATTGTAATCATAACTAGTGTATTTCAAATTTAAATTGTTGAGAAATGATTCAAAGTCCCAATTATTAAAACCCCAACCCACCAATAATGTGATTCATTAATTCAGCAGTTGGTGGTTGAGGAGTTGGATAAAATGATACCACAATGTCAGAATTTAAATTTTACTTTTACTGCTCCCTCCGTCCTGAAATGTTCTGTACATTTGATATTTTGACACAAATATTAAAATTGTAATGGTTGTGTGAGTTAGTGAACAATTTAAAACTAGAAACGTGAATAGTAATAAAGTAGGAAAGAGAGTGTATTGAGAGAAAAAAATGATTGTGTGAGTAAAAAATAATATAAAA
>JAWWMW010000718.1:22592-32711 GCA_035048345.1 Echeveria elegans
GTGGCGGTGGTGATGGTGGTGGCGGTGGTGGTGATGGTGGCGGTGGTCGGTGGTGGCGGCGATGGTGGTTGTGGGGGTGGTGGGGGCGGTGGTGATGGTGGTGGCGGTGGTAGGTGGTGGTGGTGGTGGTGGTGGCGGTGGTCGGTGGTCGGTGGTCGTTCGTCGGTGGTGGCGGAGTGGCGTTGGAATGGTAGTATACCTTGTGTTTTGGAAGGAATGATTTTTAATTAATTTGGGTTGAATGAAATGAAGGAGGAATGAGTCATTCCATTCCATTGGACGAAGTGGTCAAGTTTTAATTCATTCCTCCTGTAATCACTCATTTCATTCCTCCCAAACTCATTCCATTCCTGCGAAGTGGTCGCAGCATAAGTTGCTGAGCTGAAGCAGCCGGGATATAGAAGAAGCTGTTACAACAGCAATTGCGATTTGGCTGGTATTGTAAGGATGAGCTATTGAGAAGCATGCGTTCTCTAGTTATATACATTGCAAAGACCTATAGAGTAAATGGTATTGCTTTTGAGGATTTTATTCAGGTTTGTCATTTCAACTTTTATTTTCTTACAGAGTTTTCTGGATGAATTGCTCAATTTTTTGTATCCTCACACAGGCAGGAAATGTCGGAGTGCTTAAAGGAGCTGAAAGATTTGTTCATACTTGGGGGTTACAAGTTCGCCACATAGATACAATACTGGATAAGAAAGTCAATTTCAGCTTTGATATCACACAGCATGTCAGAGGCATTCTGATTCCTAGTAATGTGTTAGAGTTGTTGAGAAAGGCCCGGGCAGCCCTTGAGAAAGGCGACAGGGTTCACCCAACAGATGAAGAAATAGCTGAGTTCACAGGGCTATTATTAACCAGAATTCAATCTGCAAACCAATGTGTTATGGTTGTTGGGTCTATAGATAAGAAAACAGGTGAAAATCTCAATATAAAGTTCATGGTGAGTTTTTTAGTTCTTACATTCCAGAATCTATGAACAAGCATGTCAACAACTCTTCTGATTGTTTGGTTTCATGCTCAAAATTTGCTTAAAATTGCACAGGCATATACGCGAGATCTATCTTATGGATTCAACTGACAAAGTAGTCATGCAACAGCAAATGAGAATGGACGTTCATAATTTACTACAAGGTCTGGATTTTAGAGAGCGACAAGTGCTAGCTTTAAGATCCGGACTAGGGTATCATCGTGGTAAGTCATTGCAGGAAATTGGGAACACGTTTGGTGTAAGCTGAGAATGGATCTGGAAGGTAGAAAGGAGAGCATTTAAAAAAACTAAGAAACGAGGAAAAGAGCAAATCTTTGAGTTATTATATCCACTTATCCTGACGATTCTCAGAACTGCATGGAAATAAAAGATCATTGTGATCCTGATACTTCAAACATTTTGACACAGTGTATCCAGCTGGCTGTCTCATTTGTCCCAAATGATGAACAAGAAACCGGAAAGGTATATGAATTTTTATCTGCAAATTTGTTATAAGTTGACTGTTTTTTTTTTTCCAGATTCAGCTATTTTTATTCTGGAGTACTTGTACAAATATTGAGCTTAAAAGTCGAGGCATCTCCTCATTTAATGAAGTATGTGTTTTAAATTGGGAAAAACTGTCAATAAAAATCCTCAATTTTCAGTTTTGCCCATTTAAATTCTCAACTCAAAAAAGTTAAAAAAAATTCTCAACTTCTTGGTTGACTTTCAAAAACTTTCAAAAAAATCCTCAACTTATGTTGACTTAAAAAAAAATCCTCAACTGATGCTTATAATGGCAAAGTCAACATAAATTTAGATTTTTTTTGAAAGTCAACTAACAAGTTGAGAATTTTTTTAACTTTTTTGAGTTGAAGATTTAAATGATCAAAATTGAGAAGTGGAGGATTTTCTTGACAGTTTTCCTGTTTTAAATTTAATATTAATCATCAATGATGCAAATGATAATCTAAAAATAATAATATATTTTTTATAACTCAAAAAATCAATTATAAATGAAAATAAAATTGTAAAATAAATTGAATCCCGTAACATATCCATCCCCAGCATTTCATTTCTGCCCTCGTGCGTTCGCAATGTCGGGTTGAGTGCCTTAGTAAAATAAATTGAACCAAGAAAAAAAAATTTAGACCGAATGAACCGGTTATGCTTGCAAATACGCCGGCCTGGAGTTATCAGCGTAATTCGAGCTTGCCGTTCGGCAGACGGCGGCGACATTCGTAGCTCAAGCCCGAAGGTGAATCCAATCTTTCATTCTCCTCTGCTTCTTTCGATTCTATTGTAAGGTTTGAAATTCTTTATACTTTTTTCGTTTAATTTCTGCAATTATTGCGGCGGGGTAGAGTGAGATCTGATTTCGACATTAATTTTAGAGTTATTAGGAATCGTATTCTTTGTGGTTATAATTGAAAATGTGACTAGCAGTATAAATCTGATTCTGATTCCTGAAATGGGTTTACAATTACAACTTTCCGCGATTTTAGATGTCCTTCCTGTTGTATAGTTCACTGCAAGAATTGAATTTTCTCTGTTTTCCCTTGAAAAGCAATTTATCATGATTGATATATGTCAATATCCTCAGTGTTTAAATTGAAGATAGTTATGCTCCTCTGTGAATTGTTATTTTACTTGTGCAACATACGTGCCTCCTTGTATTGCTGGTCTCTGTATTTTTCTTTTCTTGTGTCATTGCTGATTAGTGAGTTAGATGTTCCATTTTAAACTATGTTTGTTCAAAATTTTAGTATCAGTGGTTGCTATAAAATCTCATGATTTTGCTGCTGCGTCAAATCTAGCAAACTCGAAGAATTCAAACAGATGTGGTTCATGATGCGCGTATCTCAAAGGATTCATGTGCCGCTTCTGCTTTGCTTGTATACTCTTTTTACTGTAAGCTTGTCAAAAAGTCTTCAAGACAGGTATCTGATCATACAAAGAAACAGATAAGAATACAAACTTGATATGAAATAGATTTTGTAGTGCTGGATGTTTTTGCAAAATCAGCTGCTTTGTTTAGGATATTTCCTGTGTTTTGCAGAAAGGTTTTGAAAGTTGGGGAAGAATTGTGGAAAGAAATGCTACCATTACGATCAGGGTCTGCACTTTATGAACTGCATGGTCTGGAACCTTTTAAGTGGTATGAAGTGAAGATATCTTACCCAGCTTCTGTATGTGTTTTCAATACCTTTTAGTCTGTCGCTCAAATCTGTATCCCTGTTATTGATCTTTTTTTTAACGCACATGTTTTACTGAATGGCAGATACCAGCAAGTTTTACTCTCCAGTTAGGAAATAATGATTCAGATTTTGGCCGGCGTCAGCAGAGGAAGCTGCTTAACACTGAGAAGTTGATATTTCAAAATAATAATCCTGACAGTGATGTATGTTATGGCCTCTGTTTGTAGTTCGTTCAACCTTGGTATGTTATAACATCCTCATGAGTCTATCTTCATGCAGGGAGGGATGTATGTTTTGGTAAGTGTTATGCCTGAAGGTGTGGTTGCTATACCAAATGCAAAGGAACGAGAATTCATCATCTACAACATAGGTACCTTTGACTGCTGTTGTGTTTGGTTCATTTAATTGTTTATCCATACCACTGTATCACATCGACTTCATCACTTGCCAACAACACTGGGAACCTATTCTCTTCCTGTTACTATTTATTACTGCAAAAAAATGGAAGGAAAAAAGATAGGTATCCTCTTGACATTTCTACATAATTAAATTACCCTGATTCAAAAATTTTAAATTCCATGTATACTGAGACCCCTTTAATGATTTGCTCCTGATTTTTGCTATATCTCATGGCAGTTTGTGACGAGTTGTTGCTAGGCATCCCCATAAAGGCATGGCTGGTGGGCGCTCTAGTCATGCTCTGCATAGTCATGGCCTTAATTGTCCCCCGCTATCTTCCACCATTCTTGCTGCGGAGCAATTTAGCGGCGACCGAACAACAAGCCAGCAAGAGATCGTAACCTCCACTTTCTGATCTGTCTAGTCTGTAGTGTCATTAAAACCTGAACGTAGTCTTTGAAACAGATTGTACATCAAATTTGCAAATGTTTTTTCACTACAAAATGTCTGGCAGTGATCTTGAAAAGTCACATTATAAGATTGAGAATAGATGTGCCAAAAAAGTCCATAATTCGAAATCTCTAGTGCATTTAGTTCGGGACACGTGTCACAAAAATTAAAATTGGACCGTTACGGGAAACAACATGTTTCAAAAACCCCCTAAATATTCTTTATGATTTGTTTATTAAAGATTCAACCATTTTGATCTCCATTTTGAAATTTCTCAGATTTCCGATTTCTGGCCGGAGATTTTTCCTAACCTCCTCGCCGTCTCTCTCCGCCCCTCCACCCTTTCTTAACACGGCTGAGCATCCATGGCGATGGAGACCGAAAACCGACCTGACCGTGATAAGGTGCGCAATGTAGATCCACTATTATTATGCTTCCATTGAAATCGTAAATTTAGGGTTTCTTTTTTGTCCCAATGTGGTACTTAATTAATTAGCTGTGAATAATGTCAGAGTTGTATGGCTAGGGCAAAATGGTGCATCTTGGTGTACATTATGATTGCCAGATCTTTGATAAAATCATCTTTTGTCCCTTTTGTTGTTGATCCATTTGTTTTGAGAGTTGGTTAACATTTAATCGTAACAATTAACAAACAACTTGTCGCTATTGATTAGATTCATCAATGAGAAGTTTCTACTAAGATGTATTTTAACATTTCGAAGCTTGGATAGAATGTTGGTTGACCGTTCTTCAGCTGCTTTTTGATCTCAATCTGGGATATTTTCATAGCCTTTTCTTTGTATTTTTGACTTTTCCCCTCTTTTCATTCTTGCTTTAGAAATATGAATCACCGTTGGCATGCATGTCAGATGTGTTATTAACTCAAATGCATTGCTTGTGAACTTCTAGGATTTCTTTTCCTACCAGCACCAGATCCCCTGCTGCCATTGTTATAGAAGTAGAGACAGCTCGTGCATTAAGTTATGTACTTGCTTTTTCAGGTACCATCACAGGTCTCATATAATGAGCAAAAAAGGTGGACGCTGAGTGATTTCGATATAGGGAAGCCCCTGGGAAGAGGAAAGTTTGGCCATGTCTACTTGGCTAGGGAGAAAAGGGTTAGTAATAAGTTTCCCTATCCTGTGGAGTTGGATGTTAACAATTTCTGTTCTCTCATACCTGACGACTTATGGTATGTGTGATTAATCAGCGAACTTATAATGTACAGAGTAGTCATGTGGTGGCTCTTAAAGTTCTTTTCAAGAGCCAGCTACAACAGTCCCAAGTGGAGCATCAGCTAAGAAGAGAAGTTGAAATACAAAGCCATCTACGACACCCCAATATCTTGCGCCTGTATGGATATTTTTATGACCAGGTAAATGCTGTCAGCTACAGTGCACGTCGTTTTCGTGTAAGCATTAGTTTATTTATAAATAATAATGACGATTCTCCACCCCATTAATGATTATCCGTGAGGTCATATTATTTTGCAGAAGCGGGTTTATTTGATTCTGGAATATGCAGCTAAGGGTGAATTGTACCAGCAGTTACAGAAGTGTAAATACTTCAGTGAAAGGCGCGCTGCTACTGTGAGTTCGTGTCTTGTTATCCTAAAAAACTGTGTACAGTGCATCTGAAAATTATCTTTGTTTGCTTTATTGTCACACAGTATGTTGCATCATTAGCTAGGGCTCTCATCTATTGTCATGGGAAGCATGTGATACATCGGGATATCAAACCTGAGAATCTTCTTGTAGGAGCTGAGGTATTCTATATAATTTTCATGTGCTTTAATGATATACCTCATCGACATGTTAATTTTAGAGCTGGCTCATTTGCTTTTGTAGGGAGAACTAAAAATTGCGGACTTTGGCTGGTCAGTTCATACATTCAATCGCAGGCGAACCATGTGTGGCACCCTGGATTATTTATCACCTGAGATGGGTTTGTTTTCCAACATATATTGTTTTCCTTATATTCTCGTCCCAGCTGTTTCAGTCTAGGGAGCCCCTTATTATATTAGGTTTCCTGGCGTAATATATTTGGTTGCTTGAACAGTCGAGAGTGTGGAACACGATGCAAGTGTAGACATCTGGAGTCTTGGGGTCTTGTGTTATGAGTTTCTCTATGGACAACCCCCTTTCGAAGCCAAGGAGCATTCTGACACATACAGAAGGTTCTTCTCATACCTTGAGTACTTTACGTAGAAAACAAATTCAGTCAGTTTTTAAAATTGCTTGATGTTTAAGGAACTGATTATGCAGATTCATTTCTTCAAAGAAACGCCTAGAGTACATTTCATTGATTCATTGATGATCATTGATAACCAATTTGTGATATATACACTTTGGTTTCAGAATTGTTCAAGTAGATTTGAAGTTTCCTTCAAAACCAATTGTTTCCGCATCTGCTAAAGATCTCATTAGTCAGGTGAGCATTTAGCCACTTAGTCCTATTTGCAATGCTTCTCCCCCTACTTCAATTTATTTGAGACCTGGTTCACATCATGATAAATTCCTAACTGTTATCTCTTTTTCTTCTGAAACATAAATAGATGCTGGTGAAGGATCCTTCAAAACGTCTGCCACTGCACAAGGTACTTGAGCATCCGTGGGTGATTCAAAATGCAGACCCATCCGGTGTATACAGGGGATGAGTTAAAGGCTTGCAGAATAGAATGGATCACTATTGTTGAGTTCGGCATGCCTTACTAGGGTTGAAGATGTAAGCGTATCATTTTCGGAAAAGTTCAGCATAACAGATCATGTTACATGCATCAAAATGTACTTCAACAGTAATCTCAGTTTGTTTCCATAAAGCCGCAGCATTTTTACTAGTATCAGTTGCATTTCGTTAGCTTATACAACTATTCGTGAACGGTAACTTCGCAGTTCAGAGTGCATATCTATATATCACATCAGCCGCCCCATCCTCATCGTTACTCAGGCCAATCATATCAGCTGCAGCTTTAGCTTTCTCAGAACCATGACTTAGAGGAACTCCTAAACCAGCCAGTTCAAGCATTTCCATTCCATTCTCATCATCCCCAATCGCCATAACCTGACCGTGTTTCACAAAACAATCCGGGATCACTGACATAAACTTAAGCAACAATTACAGGGTACAAAACAGCAATATCTTCACTTACAGCACCTCATTTTCTCATAGCTCCGTTTGGTTGTGGGAAAAAAGTGAGCAAAAGAAAATTAAAAAAAAAGATTTGATCATGAGAAAGTTGTAAGGAAATTTGATCTCATTTTTTTTTGCCTATTTTTTCAGTTTTTCCTTACCACCAAACATGTATGTTCATTTTCACCCAATATTTTTCTTTAAATTTTCTTTTCCACACTTTTTTTCTCCACAACCAAACAGGGCCTAAGTGTTCAAGTAAAATTCGAACTCTGCGCCCTTTAGAACTCCCCAGAGGCACTATTTCTAACATATCTGGCACTGCTTGGACAACATCAGCGCGCGCCCCAGTCGATTTTGACCAGTAAGGCCTCATAAAAGTAGCTAGTCCCTCATCAGTATCCAGGAATAGTAGCTTCTGAAAATATGCAAATTCCTTTCATGTTACACACTTCACAAAGTTCTCAGTAAAGTACCCTGGAAATTCAACTGATTACCTGCACTTCTGCAGTTTTAAGTAGCTGGTCCACCGATCCTATTATCTCTACCTGTGTCGGAATATATGAGTTTTATCAACAAAGAAAGAACAAAAAGGTTCCGGAAGTTAAATAAGTACTTCTATACCTTAAGCTTATATTGTAGAATGTGTGAAGATAGTCCACCATGGGATGATCAAACAGTGTAAGGCATGGATTCTCATAGAACGCGACCAGAGGGATATTATGCTCCAAAGAGAAGACACAAGCCTGCAAATTCTTTGAAGGATCACATATGAAACTTTTTCGATTTCTGAAGGGAAAAAAGGAGTTCTATTCATTCGGAAAATTCGGCGATCGCTCCACGGTGGGAACCTCTTTGCAGATGCTGGGATCCAAATTTCTTCTGAAAAATTCTTTCCCATTTCTGCTGTAAACGACTAATCCCTGCACTCAAAAAAATTGATGAACACATACAATTCTTAAATATAAAGTATAAACTACCAAATGGTGTTTTCTACGCAATAGCCAACACTAAAGCCACCACAGGTAAAGTTAGTTATTATTTTTACTTGCTGAAGGCAATTCAATATATCAAAATGTTACATGTGTGAAAACACCAGGTGACAAGTCGGAGAAAACACCATCTGGTCCGGTTAAGTCTGCTGCCTCCAATACCTTATTTGCCGCGTAACGCGACAGTTATCAAGAAACGAGGGTCAAATGATGTTATGCACCAAAACTTTTAATACCGAAATGTCATACAAAGCAACGTAAGCTAGTTTCTTAATTACTTTCCCAGTGGCTATCACGACTTTGATTCCCTCTGTTATCAAAAACACCGTCGATCACGATGGGAAAATGAATGGCATCTGGGCTTCCGAATCTATAGACCTTTGAAGCAAAGGGACAAATGAATAGCCATTACAAACAAGTTTCTTTTTATGATCCGGGTGATATGTTGACTAAGTAGGAATACTAAATGAGAAGCTCTACCTCAACTTTCAACTAGAGTTTAGAGTCTAGAGTAGAGGGTGAGTGTCAGAATTCAGTAAATCTGGTCCCAGCACCATGTAACACCCTGCATTGTCTTGACCCCGTTACTTGAGAAATCCATAGCAGAAAGCTTGATGATTAAATTATAGCTTACACCGTACGAACAGAACACAGCAACATACCAATAATTGCATGTTGCTAATAGGAGAGAAGCGAATAACTTGGTGTGTTCTTTTTATTTGAAATTTGGGAGTTGAATTTTTTTTGTTTTTTTTTAATTACAATTTGGGAGTTGAAATTAAGTTTCAGCTTATTTCACTAACCTGAAATAATATATCAACTAAAAAATTATTAGTATGCTTTATGTATATGAATTGCAACAAGTTGATACCAAAAATATTAAATATTTTGTCAGTATTCTACAAAATAATTAAAATTCTCTAATTGGCAAAACAATACCAATCTAAAGTCAAAAACAATGTTTGTTACAATAAAAGTGATTTCTACAATTATCTCATTTGAAGACAAAATTTTTAAATGTCTTATAAAATCTTGTTAATCATGAAAATGTATTATCTTGATCTTAGTCATTTAATGACATTTTTTTCGATAGCGGATTACATGGATACAAATCGTACAAGATATAATGACATCGAGTACTTATAATCTAATAAACGCGCAGATCCCAATGGGACACCTATACCCAGAAATAGAAACCATTAAACTTAATGCTTCATAACCCTTCAATTATCAAAGCCCTCGAGAAACAGAAAAGTCAGGAAGCCGCCGACCCTTCAGAATCCCAAAAGCCTCAACCCAACGAGTTCTGAAACGTCAGAAGCTCCTTCGCCGGAGCACCGATCCGCTAGAGCTTCATCACCGGACGCGTCCCGTACGTAATGTCTTCACACGACAGCTGCTACACTCCAAGCGCATCCCAGATTCCAACAACCACCGACCAAACGAGCGCCACACCGCCAGAGCTGCACCGCAGCGACGTCTACGCGCAATTTCGCCGAGACTCCACGCTTCAACGCCAAGAACAAGCCACTCTCGGCCGTCAGCCCATTGCGTCATCTCTTTTGATAAGACCGTAAACCCAGCTTCACGTCTCCAAAACAGGCTGACTGGCGGGCGACCATAGGGGGTCCCGACCAAACCACCGGAGCGCGACAGATGACCCATTGAACGTTAGTGACCACTTGGACGCAAAAACAAACGAGGTCGCTAAATGTTCCGTTTTGCGACCACTTGGTCGCTAACGTTTGTGTTGAAAATTTCCCAATAAATATTAGAGACCAAGTGGTCGCTAACGTTCGCGTGTTTTGGCGCAAACGATTTCCCGATAAATATTAGCGACCAAGTGGTCGCTAACACGTTAAAATATTTTAAGGTTCAAAATAAATTTAATCGCTTGGAAGAAAAAACACATTTAGTGACCAAGTGATCGCTAATTATTATTCAGAAATGTGACATAACCGAAAATTAAGCAAAGTGT
>JAWWMW010000718.1:32805-49610 GCA_035048345.1 Echeveria elegans
AAAATTGACCCTCACAAGTTCTTCCATGGACACCATAAGTATGGCAAGATCATCCCCAAAATCCCACACAAGTTGTACTGGAAGAAGCATCATCATACCTTCGGAAAGCTACCACATTTCCCATTCCCTCCCCATCATTCACCCTAGGTTGCTTCGATCGACATGCATATTATTTATTTGTGTCTTTGTGCTCCTCTCCCCTGCTTCAGTTTGTTTCTATGACAATAATAATTAAAAAAAAAAGAGTGAAAAAACACCAGAAAAAATGCATGCATGAGTTGTTGTTACACATTAATGTTGCTGTTGTTGCATAAAGTAGATTTGTGCAAGGGATGAACGTGGGACGGGCCGGACCCGGCCCGAACCCGACCCGAAAACAATTTCGGATCACACTTTCATGTCCGGACCCGATCCGAGAAATTTTGTCCATGCCCGTGGCCCGTCCAAACCCGACCCGAAAATTTTACAAAGACACAGTTTGAAAACATAAACATACATTTGTAATTTCTGAAAAAACAAGAAATATAAAACAAGAAATCACGAACATAAATGAGATAACATGTAACGACTGACGAAAGAAAATAAGGAATTACCGTCTCTCCAGTAACACAATTCACACGATAAACAACACTAGGGGCTGTAGTAAACAGAGTCAAATAATACTCCCTCTCGAGCCTTTCCTGTGATAAACATTTTTACTTACTGAGTCCCTCAAACATTATCAATAAATGCTGCTACACAGTGGGCAATGAGAATGGCATAATAGCAAACATGGACAATCTCCATATGAAGAAGGCCTAAAAATCCACATCTAAAGCCAAAGCCCATAGTACTGGAAGAATCAAGCTCAAACTGCAACCTCATTACCACTTAAATCAGAATTTAGAACAAATATTATCATAAGAGCAAAATGCAAGAGGGCTGCAAAGCAAGTTCATTTTGCTCTGTGAATGTACATTCCCAGAAGAGAGTAAACCTTAATGCCAGATTAAATTAAAAATATTTAATTTATGGTTGGGTGTTTATCGAACTGATTATTTTTATATGGGTGGCTATTGGTAAAAAAATATTTTAATGGGTGGCTATTGGTAATATCCCATTTTACGGGTGGCTATCGAAAAAATCCGTATTTTATGGGTGATTTTTGATAATTAACCCAAATTATTATTGAGTTAGTCATAATCATGGTTAATACATGTATTCTGTTATTTATCTGTTACTGAATAGTTCTGGATCTTGAGAGTGTGGATTAAATCTTATACCTTTAAAGCAGCATCATTCAACTGCAATTTCCCTACTGCATCACGCAACTCCGGAAACCTGACAACCAAAATGTGAAACAATCAAAGCTGCCTCAAGGATAGACACTGTCCAAATAAAATAAAAAACTGAATCGGACCTGCCGAAGTGAGCCAAACTCTCGAAGAGGCGAAGAGCCGAAGTCTCGGAAGAT
The DNA here is from genome assembly GCA_035048345.1 of Echeveria elegans. NCBI lineage: Eukaryota > Viridiplantae > Streptophyta > Magnoliopsida > Saxifragales > Crassulaceae > Echeveria > Echeveria elegans. Next base: position 34,259 of record JAWWMW010000718.1, read on the forward strand.
TGCACTGCCGGGCGCCGGCTGCCGAAGTCTCGGAAGTCGCAGGTCGCTCAATGCCAAGAATCGACTGAAGACGAGAATCGCCAAACTTAAACCTACGAGTATCGACTGTCGACTGTCAACTGTCGAAAGACTCGACCTCGACGTAACCAATTAGATTTTTAAAAGAACACGTATTGTTTATATTGTATTGTAAGTAAATATGTAGAAGTATAGAACTTAGCCTAGTGGTAACACAGGCAGACAAATGGGCGTTGGGCGAGACGAGAGGTCGGGGGTTCGAATCGCGGGAGGCGGGGCAGGGTGATCGATGTATTTTTTGGGTCTAGGGTATTCGGGTCGAGTCGGGCGACCCGAGCCCAAATCCGAACCCGTCCAGATAATAAATTATCATGGGTTGACCTGAGTCCAAAGACTGTCGGGCCGGGCCAGGTCATGCACAGTCCTAATTAGTGCTGATACATTCCTCGTTATTCTGGACTAGTGGTCCACCTGTCGCCCCGACGGAAATGTGGTAGGAACAGACGTTTCTCGCCTCACTTTCGAAATCTCTTAGAAATTCAATTTTTTCTCATGTCTTCATTCGAATCTTCTCAAACTTCCCATCGTTTCCCCCCACTTTAATTTTTATATTTTATATTTTTAATTTTTTTATAAGTTTATATTTTTTATTTTGAATGTTTATTTTTTAATTTATTTTTTATATTTTTAAGTTTATATTTTTTATTTTGAATGTGTATTTTTTTTTAATTTTTAATGAATGAATATATTTGGTTTTATAGCGACGGGAGATTGTATGTTTTTAATAACGCTTTTTAAATTTTGATTGGTGTATATATGGTTGATGATAATAGCAAGGAAAATTTCATTTCTAAATGAGGATATTTCGTTACTAAATGGAGTGGGCAAAAACCTATTCTATTTACTATAATAATAGAATACAATCTTGAAAACACAAACACTCACGAAAAAATTCATCGCTAAAGACCTGATTTTCGTCGCTATAGGATAATAAAACAAAATAAGGATAAAGACAAAACAAAACTTTATTTGACAAAAATACACCTCCTCATACTTTTATTTACACCACAGGCCATCCACACAGTCGTATATGTCCGTATATGTTTGTATATGACTTTATTTAAATGTATTTGATCGTATATTTAATTGTATTGGACTGAGTATTTGATCAATTTTTTTACGTATAGATTTCTCATTCGGGATGACGCGTTGTCACAAAATTAAAAATAATATAATGGAACTATATTCAAAAAATTAAAAAATTGTAGCATTCAAACATTTCAATTACAAGAATAAAATTATAGAGAGAAACGTTGGAAATCTTTATTAAAATTGAATTAAAATATGGAGAAAATTTCCGTCGGGACGACGAGTTTGACACTTGTAATTGATAATTGCAGATGACAAATATCAAAAGTACTTTGTTAACGGAAAATAAGTAATCATTGTTTTCTTACTTGTTTTTCGAAGGGTTTCAATCGCTGTTTTCTTACTTGTTTTTCAGAGGGTTCCATCAATCTATTTTATACGTTTCACATACCGTTGCGTTTGTTTTGAGACTCAAATTCCGTTGGCCGATTTTGATTTCGGGATCATTTATTATGTCGAAAGTTTTAAAACAAACCCAACGATATGTGAAACTTTAGAAAACGGACCGGTAGAACCCTCCGAAAAACAATTAAGAAAACGACGATTATTTATTTTTAGTTAACAAAGTATTTTTAATATTTGACATCAGCAATTATCATTTATAATACTATTTATCTACAAAATAACATATTATAATTCACTTTTTCTACATTTAACTCTTAAAAATAATATAACTACAACTAATGCAAACGTACAATTTTACCCTTGTTTAAAATTAGAGATTAATTTCATCAAATAAAAAATTGGAAAAAACAACAATATTTATACGTCCCTTGGTTTAAGCTGTGTGTGTTGTGCACTACAAACTCTCCAACTCCACAAAACACACAACACCGCAATTCTCTCTCCGACTTTCGAACACTCTCCTCCATATAAAAACTTCCCATTTTTTTGGGCCACAACACATTCCTCCTCACCCTTCCATGGAACTCACAATCCCACCACAAGCACAACCAGCAGCAGCAACTGCAGAACAAGACAAGTCATTTAATGCTGCCTCCGACCAGTTTTCATTCGAGGAGTTTTTCGACTTTTCCAATGAAGAAGAAGTCGATGACGACCAGCTCTTCTCCGACAACCTCAATGCCGATGCTTTTCATAGCATCAAAGCCGAATCCGAATCTCTGCTGGGTGATTCCAGCTGCAATTCGTCGTTGGCCGATTTCGGAAGCTCCATTTTGACCTCCGACCTCTGCGTTCCGGTAATTCACATTCTCGCTTGAATTTTTTCTTTCGTTAAATTACGACTCAGAGTGTAACTGCACCTCTTTTACATTCGCATTTAATTGGATTGAATAATATGGACGTGACAGTACGATGATCTGGCGGAGCTGGAGTGGGTCTCCACGTTCGCCGAGGAGTCGTTTTCCAGCGAAGACATGGAGAAGCTCCAATTCATATCCGGACTGTCGTCAGCCCGAACAGAACAGACCCGACCGGACCCGAATACTACGACTAATTACCGCTCCGAAATTCTTGTCCCGGGCAAAGCCCGGAGCAAGAGGCCACGGACCGCACCAGAGAACTGGACATCCAGACTACTCTTAGTATCCGAACCAGATACCGACCCAAAGCCAATTAAGAAGCCAAAGATTATAAGGAAGTGTGGAGCACAGTATTTGCCGGTGGACGGGCGGAAATGTCTGCATTGTCAAACGGATAGGACTCCGCAATGGCGGACGGGCCCATTGGGTCCGAAAACACTATGCAATGCTTGTGGTGTACGGTACAAATCGGGTCGGCTGGTGCCCGAATATCGACCCGCATCAAGTCCAACTTTTATCCAAACGGAGCACTCGAATTCGCACCGGAAAGTGTTGGAGCTCCGGAAAAAGAAGGAGACTAGTGGTAGTATCATGGGAGTGGGGAGCCACTATCAACTACATGATCAATATTTAAAGCAAATTCGCAACCTGAGTTATGTTGGATCCGATTGTGAGGATTATCTGATCCATCGACCCGATTTTGGAGAGCTAATCTAGTGGTTTGTAGCGTTAGGAGACTTCCATAAAGCCGCGGTCTTTTTTTTTCTTTTGTAACTGTTCTTTCCAAGCGATTTTCCATCCCGTGTTTTGCTTCGAATAAGATTGCATGTCTTTTTAATTTTTTTGTTTAATTTATAGTTGAATAATGGGAAGATCGATATAAGAGTATGATTTGTGTTTGGATGTGTAGATATTTTTATTCGGGCGCACGATCCAATGTGATCATTGTTTATTTTCGAACATGATTGGGCATTTAAAGTATGATGGAAAGATTCGACGTCACTACATTCAGATGCATAGCTTCAGATTCAGTTATTATGATTTAAATCACAGTAGTTATAACTTATAAGTTAACCCTGCTGCATTCGACAACAAGCAATCAAATCGTTGAGATGATGATCTCATTCGTGCACTTGAAGTATAAATGTTACAGTAAGTGCTTCTGAGTACTAAGCAAAACATGTCAGTGGGGAATACGAGATGGGATGAGCACGTGAGAGTGCAAGGATGAAGCCGAGACATCTGGGACAAAAAATCATCATCAACCTCTCCACCACTTCCTCTACCCTCATGTTTAGCTAATACAGCTCAACACAGAATGCCATGTTGACCCCCTCCTTTATGTCGAAGTTGTTGGGTCATGTTCACATGGCCTACTCTGTGTTGCCCTTTTAACAAGCTCTACATGATAAACATAGAATCCATGTAAAGCGCACGTCAATTATTTAAAGGAAACTTCAACTTTGTAAACAAGGTATAAAAATGTATGCATTATTGGGTCAAAATCTCTCCAACTCAAAACTCATTAGTTGAACGGGATGGACAATCTTGACAATCAAGTAGTGATAAAAACAGCCAGCAGGGCTCTTACACAAATACAATAGAAACCATTCGACGACAAACCTCAATCAGCGAGATCAATTCCATTGCTCAACTATGTCATTTCATTATCGCGGTACACTCTGACCCAACTCTGCAAAACGTACATACAAGATTATCACGTCAAAAGATATCGAGGGTAACATGACAATTCTTCCAACTTTCTTCAGTTTGTCATTATACCAGTCCATGAATCATAGTAAAAATATTAACATATGATCTGGAAGTGGATGGCATGTCTATCAGCACTACTCAAAATTGCAGTGAAGAAGATGACTTTGACTTGTACATTACATTTTGATGCAAATATTATTCAAATCATAGATCGCAAAAACAATTGGGAGCTGCATTTGAGGGCACCTAAGTGTGCACATGGATAAGCATATGGAAACTGGCTCATAAAACCCACAGATCTAGATTTCCATCTTATATTAATACCTTCGTATGCTTCAGACTAGCTGTTAGCAAGGTTCGAGGTAACTAGTAGTTGTCTTTCTGACGGTCTAATGCTCTAAATACATTTTTTATTTATTCCTAACAGCACCTTGAAACCAATCAACAGAAATGCAGTTGTAAACATTTCGTAGCGGCATCTGCCAACAGAGGCTAGAAAATTTTGAGGTTATCCGGACTAAATACCAACAGCAAACACGAGGAATCCACCAGCATCACACGATAATAAATCAACCAATAATACGAAACATTACATCTGGAAAATATGAGTATATATGGGCCGTAGGGCGCATGCACTTTTGTGTATGTAAACATTTAGATGTCTAAAAGGGAAATGGTTGTCCAAAGTTCGCCCCTTCATTTACCCAACATCCTAACTGGAAAAAAATTCTACCACGCAAGAAAATGATTTCCCAGATCAAATTTGTCTAAAAGCTTTAACATTACTGGTTTTACATCTAGAAATATTTAGCGACGAACTGAACAATCAGACGCATGCAATATAAAATCATCAAGATAAAATTCTAATCCAACTCATTCAGTAGAAGCAAACAATATCACACAATAGTAAAAATGAAACTGATAGCCGCTATTGCAAGCAATAACAGCATTAATACAGGTCTGAAATCAAATTTACACATTCTGTCAAGGTGTCAGAGGCAATACTGCTGACGCTGTTAAGTAATTGATATTAGCATTCACCGATAACTCAATGTCATTATTCTTTAAAATTCTGAGGAAACAACCACAAACATGCAATATTAGTTCCTCGCATTACACACCAGTTAAAGCAATCCTCAAACAAATGGCAATACTCATGTGAATAAACACTACAATAGTACAATGTCCTTAGCTGACAATTTAATTAAACTCAGATATTCTTAGATGAGCCATATCATTATAGGCCAGCTTCCATGGATCCAGGCTGTATGTACTAGCAAAGCTACACTTGAGAGAGTGCTTTAAATTTTCATCCAACCATGATTCAAAAATAATAAATAAAAAGGAAGTTTTTGAGTAGCAGAGATAAAATGAGGCAATAGTTTCTTACTTCCTTACAACAGGCTGAGCAAAAACGAAGAGGGTGACAAAAACACTTTTTTTGCTTCTGGTGATGCTCATTCCATTGGAGCGTTAAAAGAGCTAATTTAGAGCATGGGTATTGCTGATAGCAAGATCCATCGTAGCAGCCATGAGCTAATCTATCAATGTACGACAAGTAACACAAAGGATTCATAGCTCACGCTCAAGAAAAAACAAACATATGCAATTACTAATCAAATTGTCTCGCTACGTAGTTACTTGAGAGTATATGCAATGCAAGTGTGAAACTACCTTCCTAGAAGCTTCCAACACCAGGCCCTCAACATGCTTATACTACTAGAAACTAAGTGCCGACAGTGCTCTACAAGATATTGAAGTTACCCTTTTACTGCTTACTCAGTCCATACAAGTAAATCACGACTAGCAGCAAAAAATGCAAAACATAGCAAAGATAAAGTTGCTTACAGATACTGAAATGAAAACACATTCCCAGTATATCAAACCCCAGGATCACTGCAAGGCATACCCTGACACAAGGATCGCGAGTTTCCCCCTCCAAGACACGAGGTGAGCCGCGCTGAAGAAACAGCCAAGTGTAGCGGAAGCAGAGACTTAAGTGAACCCAGTTGAGCAATTGATCTGCACACCCAATATCAATAGATCAAATAAAATCCCAAATCAGATGTATAAAAGTCCAGCATTGAGGAACCTAGCTCACCTTGAAAATGTCGGAGAAAGACGGACCGGGTGAAGATTGGGCAAAGTGGGTTTGGAGCTGGGCTTTCCGAAAGAAGACTTGAATAGGTTCACGGCTGGTCTCGAGACTGATCTACATCGGGACGCCATCGGGAGTTCGAAGAACAGTTACTCGCACCAAAGGGCTTTGCGGAGGTTTTAGATGAACCAAACCGAACCGAACCGAACCGAACCGAACCGAACCTTTGCGGTCCAATTGAAAGTTTTAGATATCCATATTCTCACAGGGAGGTAGCAGATACCTATACCCAAACGTATCTTCACTCTCGCGCACGTTAGCAGTCCGTCGTTTACCCTTTTCGCCGATATCTCTCCAAAACCCTAGAGAGTTCGAGACTGAAGTGATCCGCTCTCACTCAACGTCAATAATGCCAGGCGTCGTCTCAAATTTCGACGCTGAAACCTCCAACGCCGTCTTTCCATACCAAAATGAAAACCAATCGCCAGTAATTTATCCGATTCAGCACCGTCTGAATGCGCCGGTTCACCGGCTTTCCATTTCATGGGGAGCTGGAAACAATCTCCGAGTGACGGTTTTTGGAAAACCAGATTCTGGAGATGATATTGGTGGGAAGGTTGTGGAGGTTAAATTGAGTGCTGATGATCCGGAGATTGGAAGTGATGCTGAGCGTAGGCGAATTGCTTATGGTTCGGTGTCTCCTTTTGTGCATCTTCAGAGTAGGAGGAACTCGGTTTCGTTGCTATCGAAGATATCTCAGTGTCCGTATAGTATTGACTGGTGAAATTTTTGAGCCTTTGTAGCTGAATTTTGTGTGCTTCCTTCTCCTGGGAATTTTTTGAGATAAGTGTTGTGTTGTACTGTTTGCAGGTGGGAGTATGTGATGGAATACAGCAAAGATATTAAGTCTATTTTGAGCAATCCGGAAACTATGACAGATTCAGCCTTAGGAGACCCAAGGGAAGTCATCAAGGTGAACTCTTATTGTTCTTGCATATGATAGCTGACTTTTTTTATTTATCTCTCACCGTGTTTATAAGAGGGTGTTCAACTGCTCATCTAAGTGTGTTTGTGTCTTCCCTTCGTCTCTTAGAACATAAAGGATCCAACATGTCTAAAAGCTGCATGGGAGCTGATTGAAATCTTCTACGCAGACAAGGAATCTCAGTCGTGGTTGCCTGAGCGCATGGTTGATTGGTTAGCTGTAAGGCTCAGTCTTTTTTATTTGTGCTCATCTTTCTCTATTCCGTTACCTGGTTGGTATGTGGTGCATACATAAATGAGAGATAACTCCCCCTTGTTATTGACGGTGTTTTTTCCTAGGATTTTGATCGTCTCTTCTCAGGGGAGCAAGCAACAGTGTACTCAAAACTCGCCGACTTTCAAGAAAAACTTATCAAATTGCAGGTTACTGATCAACTGACCCGATATATCAGTTTTGTGGTGGTTGAAGTAATGAAACTATGTAAGACGTATTTATTATAGCTTAATGATTTATCTGATGCAGTCTGTTGAAGATGATCCAAGATACTGGCAAGCGATATCATCTGCCCTGGCTCTTGGCTGGCTGGATACTGCGGTAACGAATAGAGAAATTTGTCATTCAACGTTGTTGATGTTAGGATGTTTTTCTGGTTACTTTGTGTTTAGCAGTTTTAGAAATGAATCAGCTGAATATCAGGTGAAAATGCTTCGGCTACATGGATCCTACAACTTGGATCAGCTCAGTGATCGCGAGGTTGGTATTTGGCTGTTTTCATAGAGTACGGTTTACTGAGAAATTGCATCTTATTTTCTTTTAAGCTAACTCAACTATAAATCATCCTTTAACGCCAGCCCCATTAAGCCCCAAAGCTGGGGGATTTCATAATTTAGTATTATGTGTATAATTATAAATTTTGTGACATCCACTAACATTTTACTGTGTTCTTCTTCTGTGTGACTGAAGACAGAAAATGGCTTGGTTGAGGCTGTTGCTGTCCTCATATCCAAGATGCCTCGAAGACGTCCCGAACTCACTGCTGGAATGTTAGGTGAAAATTTTATGTCAAAGCCCGATTTTATGAAGGTAAGTTGAGCAACTTTTTTCATTTGAAGTTTACCCTGATTTAAATACTGTTGACATCTTTGTTGGCCATCAGTCTTGGGAGAAGTGGCGAGCACAATTGACAAAGTTGAATAGCAGTGTATATTGGATCCAGTGCAGTCATCAGCTGACCAGGGAAGGATTGAAAAGCATGCTACAGATCATGCTTGGAGACGTTAACAGCTTGTCAGTTGCAACACATCATTGGATTGAGTTATTCGTCGCTCAACTATTGTACATCAGACCATTAACAGTGGTTAGTTATTACTCGGTTTTTGATTAAGTTAAATCTGCCAACTCAAATCCAGGGTGTGTTCCCTGTATGTGGAGTATGTAGCGGTTGAGGTTGATCTGGGTTTAGCTCAACGGAGTTATATGCGACAAAGATGAATCTAGCGGAAGTTTACCAAATCTAAACTTGGTGACGAGAATTTGCCTTTAGATAACCACAATTTTCTTTAGAAGTTATACCATGAATGTTGATGCAAACCAGTGCCTATCTCAACCAGTGTTGCTAAACTTATCTTTTCTCAATCATATGCGAGGAAACAATCACATGTATTTGTTACTTAAAACAACATGAACTTATGTCGGATGCTATTTAGCAATTAACCATATTTGTTCAAATTAGGGACTGGAAAGCATGTACAGCCTGGCTCAAAAGTGCATTCTATTGAAGCCGTCGGCAAGCTCCCATAAGTTGATAGTGCTTCTAACGGGGATTGTCGAAGAGAACACAGAGGTGAGATATCATTTTAGACACCTTTATTGCATTCTTCAGTTTCTTCTTTTCACAAATCTTCAACTGTTGACACTCAACAGGTCGTTCTTGCTGAATGCTCGAAATCCTTCAGCCCTTGGTAAGCTTCAGAACGGGCGCCTTATTGCTTCAATTTTTTGTTTATCTGATTATTGCTTTAGTTCATGATTCCATGTGCCAATGTTTGCTATCTATTGGATAGGATGGTTACTCATGCAATAGAGCTGCTAACTGCTGGGAGTGATGATGCTGATTTTCTTTTACACGAGGAGCGATTGAACCTTGGGGGAATTAGTATAAAAGAGCTGCATCGAATTATATATGCTCAAGTGTTATCTTCTCACCCATTAACCTGGCAAGTAAGTTTTCAATATGTGGGCCCATTTATTCTGAAAATCACTGTCACAAAAGAAAAAGAAAAAGAAAACCGAATATTAATTTGTTTTCCGAAGATATCTTATTTGCCCTTTTTCAAGGGAGTTCAGCTGGACATCTGATCATGTTGCACTCTACAATTCTTTTTAACACTTTTTCTATTATAACAGATTGCTCCTATTTATCTGGCATCATGTATGAAGCAAGGGATGCCATTGCTAGAGATATTATTGTCCAATCAACCAGTTCATAAGAATAATTTACTGCTTAAGGTTACCCGCATTTAGAATGCAATATATGTAATTTAAAGTACAACTTGAAGTAAAGTAATCTTTTTTATCTTCTCAAGTTATCTTCGGGTTCCTTCTGAGCAGATTTTAGAAATTTGCCGCCTATATGAGCTGGACAGTGTTAGTACGAATATGATGAAGGCAAGTTGTACTCTCAAAGATAATAATTTTAATGTTATTTTTTGTCCCTTGTGTCATCCAGATTATATTATGTATATATCTTAATAGGTTTGCTAGACATAAGCTTAGAGCATCTTTTCAGTTTTTGTAACATGTAAGCATATCATTTACAGCCTATTTTGGTCAAGGAGACATGGATTGACTGATCTTTAGTTTGGTTAGGTTGCTGGAGTTTACCATTGGAAGCTGGGTAGAAAAGGCCTTGGTGTTTACTGGCTTCAACAATCCCGTGATGAAGTTCGCCTGAACAGGATTGCTCAAACCTTGTTTGATTTCGTAGGAAAGTCCATTTCTGAGGAAAATTTTAAGGTAATTACATCACATGATCAATTATATGTCCACGTAGTGATCTTATTTTCATGTTTTTTTTTTTTGCGTTTTTTGTTGTTGCTATGAACGATGTTTATGTTTTTGCACAGGAATGGGAAGCGTTGATTGAATTGCTGGGTGCTGATTCGCAGTCGGCTGGTGGCCTTGACTTCCTTCACAAGTACAAGATTACCTAGCTTTAAAATTAGTTTTAGAATTGTTACCTTCTGATGGCAATTGTACAGTCACAAGTACAGTCGGCTGCTGCAACAAATCATTTTTGTTACCTTCTGATGGCATATTGTAGGTACAGGGATTTCAAAAGATCACTCCAGTATGTTATCCATGGACAGAAAAGTGATGCTTGTCAGCAGGCTGTAGATTCTTTAATATCGGTATGTACATTGACTTTTGCAACGCCATCAATACCCTTCTGTGTTTTGCATGTAGCAGTTTATCATGTTATTTATCCACAGTTAATGAAAAGCCCGTCGACGCCACATCGTTTCTGGTTGCCTCTTTTATACGACTCGGTAAGCCTTTTTTGCATTCTAATTGCGGTGTTTAATTTAATAGTACAATCGATCTTACGCTAGTATTATGCAGCTTAAGCTCCTGAACTGGAGGGAAAGACCTCTTCTAAATGTTTCCCAGACGTACTTGCTGCTCAATAAGCTTCAAGAACTGTCAACCGCAAAACTGCTCCCCAACTTTGTCCAACCAAGTCTGCCACCAGATGCATTGAGCTCGGTGAGACTGGCACTTGGTACAAATCTGGGCCGTGCAATTTTGGAGGAATAACCTGAGGACGTACTAAACACGGGCAAACAGTGGCAACTTTACAAAAACTTCCCGTAGGCATCATGTGGCATCACGATTGGTTGATAATGTATAAACTGAATCTGATCGAGACCTCAGATTGCTGGAAGTTGGCCACAACAGTTGAGGCTTGTAGGGTTTCATGTTATAGAAAGGTCATCTTTCTTTTGGAATGTATGTATTGCACTTAGCCCAAGAATTAGGTGCCCAATATTAGCTGTAACAAATTAATTTGGTATGGCCGTTTTCTTTTCCTTTTTCATTAGAGCATCTCCAACCAAAAAATGGATCGAGTATGGCCCTAGCAGACTCAAATTTAGCTAGTTATCTCTTACTGTATATACTTTGGAACAAATTAACTTTTATTCCCAATAAGCGTTACAGTACAATGACCACACTTGAACCAATCAAGCCTACTGTATTCCTGTTACATTCTGTTATCCATTCTCATTATATAAGACCTGGATTATCCCCACATCTTACAACAATTGTTTTACTCGCTCCGTTCTGTTTTGATCTTCCTGTTTGGATTGTGGTACATTTTTTTAAAAATAATAAAATATGAGAGATAAAATAAGATAAATGTAAGTGAGTGAAAAATAAATTATGAAATATAGTGTTATGTCAGAGATAAAGTAGGAAAGAGAACGTTCCAAAATGAAAATAGAAAAATAAAAGGGGACATCAAAAATATGGAAGCAGGAAGAACAAAAGAAGACACAGGGAGCCCAAACTTCTTTCCATTAAGCAGATTGTCAATGGATGACTCTTTCATATTTAAAATATTTTAAAATCATTATTCTTTTATTAAAATTAAAACGAAATGAATGACTATTTTATATTTGTTTTCTAAAATTTTGAACCTTTTTGAATTTTTTTTGTTGTTTTTATGAATTTTTTAAATAAAAGATTAATATACATAGCGGGATTATTAGTCGATGGCTGAGAGATTTTGATAAGAAAATATTGTGATTTTTTATTAGAAAATATTTTAATGAGTGTGTTTGGGTAATATCGGATTTATGATTGGTTTACGGTAAAATGAGTATTTTACGTTTGATTTACGGTAATAAACCCTTACTTTTAACTGTCATACAAATGTGGTAATGGATCATGTTGGAATGATGATCAAATTTTGACAGTTTGAGGGATTTTGATACAGATACTTCAAAATAGTGACTTCCAATGATAACATACCAGACCGTAATTTCCAAGATACGCGATGAAGGAGTACCCTTTGAGCCAGATAATGGATCAAAGCTCCTACCAATATCCTTTGTCGAGGTACTACAATACTATCCATTTGTGGTTTACATCCTTTTCTCCTGAGGAAATTATTTTTTTCCCCCATTAAAATCTAACCATATTAGTACTAGCTTGCTCATTGATTTAGGTGGATGACGAGGCTCTGGAACTGAGCAAAGACCTTATATCAAGATTACTCAGAGCTTGATGATGTGGATGCTGTATACACTGACCAAGTATATCATCTACTACAAATCCCTTCAAATTCAGAGTTTGATCCAGAATTTTCTAAAAGAGGTAACCACAGATAAAGCATTGAATAATGGTGATTTACAAAGTCATAATGGATCATTTTCCTAGCAAATACAAGCCCACACAAGCCGTCTGCTGCTGGGCTCTGAGATGAAAGCAAATCTGCTGCTCGGTTTTTGTTGTGCCATGAATCGTTATCATAACACATTTTTGTTAGCTTACTGGATCTTCTATTAAACTTTTGAGCATTTTAATGTCCGCCCCCATCGTTTTCTGAAAAATATACAAATTAAAACACTTTATAATTCATGTCTTTCAAAAAAGCAGCTACAAACTAAATTAATTTCACAACATTTCCAACCATCCGATTCCGACCTCAAATGTTTCGGATGATATTATTCCAGCATCTCTGATAACAAATCGCATAAGGGGGGGCACACACAAACTTCCCAACCACTGCATTAACATGAATCTACTCTCATATGGAGCTGAAAATGTCCGTACAGTAGGGTTTAAGTGTTATGCATTATTGAGCTTCAACTAAAGTCCAACCACGTAACTTCAATCAAACTTGGGACGACTCAAGACACTTGGGGTCAGCCACATACCCCTCATGCAGGCCATCCTCCAAAACATCACAGCTAGCATCAACTCTCTAGAATCAGACCCTTCACTGTACAAGAAAAGATTTTCCGAAGGGACACTTAAAAATTACATTTCCTCCGTTCTTGAAATGTTTGTCACTTTTACTTTTTGTTGTCCTCTGTATCCGTCCCTTTTGAAACACTCACAATCACACATGTGTTTTGCACTCATTACTTACTTTAATTTTCGAGAACTTTCTCCTTTACGATAAATAAAAGGGAAGGAAGGATATATATCTATGTCTACTAAACTCTCTGTAGACATCAAAATTTTATTTTGGTGCCGAAAAATTGATTTAAATTAATTATTTTGAATTAATATAAAATTTTAATTCAATTTAATTAATTTAATAAAATTTGATTCGGCCCGATAAAGTAAAGAAGATTTGGGTCGAAGAAAGGATCGAATTTGGGTCAAAATTGCTTATTGGGCCAGTCCATATTTAGGCCCAGTAAGACAAGCCCAATAGCCCAAGCCCATCAAAATCTCTATAAATAGAGAGCTCCGGAGGAGAAGAAGGGGACTCGGAGTTAGAACTTGGGGTGGAATTCTAGAGAGAGAAATCAGTGAGAAGGAAGAAGAGAGAGAAAACTCTGAGTCAAGCCGATCGCCACATCCAGCAGTCAACAAGTGCGCCACAGCCAGCACCGCCTGCTAGAAGAGAAGTCATCAGAAAATTCTCATTCAAACACAAGTCAACAACGTTCAAGCCAAACTCAATAACAAGTCAAGCCAAACTCAACAACAACGTCCAGACGAAGAACAAGTCATCAAGACCCTCGCTGACGCCAAACTCAACAACGTTCAGGTGGGATCAAGTCAGCCAGACCGGCCTCACCAACGTTAAACACACGAAGTCAACCAAATTTGACAAGCCATAGAATCTGAGGAAGAATAGAGATTGGACAACGCAACTTGCGAAACCAAAAACAACAAAACGACATTTGTATTTCCACTATTTTATAAATCCATTTTATAAAATTTTGGACGTGTTACACTCTCTCTCCTAATAAAAATTCTTAAATAACAATATTTGGAGAGAACCCTCTACCATGGGGCACTCCACTAAAATACAATACCTTAAACAAAACTTGTTTGTATTTAGGGTTTATTAAAATCAAAATATGAATTTTTGAATTCGCCACCCGTAAAATTTGACATTAGTCAGAACATTCCGTAAAAATTATTGTTTTAAGAACACCACCCATAAAATATAAAACTTCAAATTAACCACCCATCACCGTCAATTCTAACGGTACGCCATCAGAAGCGTGTATCCGTGTTCCTCACGTACCTTACACATATTCTAACGTACCCGTTAGAATTGACGGTGATGGGTGGTTAATTTTAAGTATTATATTTTGCGGGTGGCGAATTCAAAAATCCGTATTTTACGGATGATTTTTTTCTAATAAACTCATACCCATGTATTTATATTAGCAACTACAATTGTCTTATTAAATTCTACTTGTTTCATTTTTGAATGAAACTTTTTATTTTACATGGTACGTTATGTAATGGACATACTCTCTCATATTACATATTATTTCTTAATTTATCATTCATTCATTTTTTTTTATTTCTCCTTTCATACTTTAATACTCCCTCTGTCCCATAGTATACATTTTTCTTTTCATTTTGAGCATCCCAAAATGTACAACGGTATAAATTCTACTCTTACATACACACAGTCTCTTCAATTATTATTTTACTTTTTATCAACTTTTATAATTTTTTATCAATCAAATCACTCATTTTATCCAAATTTTCTCTCAAACACTCTCTTTCGCAATTATTACCTCCACTTTTTCTATTTTTCTAAATCTCCGCGATAACTATCAAATGATAGGATTACTATGGGACGAAGGGAATATTTTTTTTAGTTTTGTGCCCTCTACCAAATAAGTAGAATGGAGGGAATACTATTTACTGCTCAAAAAATAATTAAGCCACTTTGACGACGAGGGCGTGAAGAATATTGTTTAGTAACTAATACTCACTCTGTCCTCTTTTGTTCTTCCTACTTTCCTATTCGGATGCCCCCTAAAGTTCTTCCTATTTCCTTTTATGCCAATTAATTCACTCTCACAATACACTCTCTTTCCTACTTTATTTTTCTCTTACTTACTTTTATTTTATTTTTACTCT